>PVIW01015918.1:0-18219 GCA_004026585.1 Noctilio leporinus | reverse complement strand
CCGTCCCGGGAAAGACCAGGTGGACAAAGCTGGACCCTGGCCTCTGATGGCAGACCCTCCGTCCCGGGAAAGACCAGGTGGACAAAGCTGGACCCTGGCCTCTGATGGCAGACCCCCCCCGTCCCGGGAAAGACCAGCCAGACAAGCTGGAACATGCTTAGCGGCACGGTGCTGGGGTTGCCTGGCCGAGGGATTTTCTAACTGCGTTCCGTGCTTCGTGGGGTTCTCTGGGGAGCGGAGCGGGGCCTGCACACCCAGGGCTGGATTGGCGTTGGGGATTTCAGTACAAACTGATGAGTTTCTGCGGGGGTCAGGCAGGTGCCCTGGCTGGTGGGGCTCTGCCGGTTGGGCACCGTCCCACCAAGAGAAAGGTTGCGGGTTGGACTCCCGGTCGGTCTGCATAGGAGAAGGAAAGGGTTGATGTTTCTCTCCCTCTCTTCGCCTCTCCCCCAAAATTAGTAAATAAATAAAATCTTAAGCAAGTGTCGGGCAGGTGGGAAGGACATGAGGCTCCCGCTGGCTAAATCTGGGGTAAGAAGCGCATCACACAAGAGACTAACTGCCCGTGGACCGTGACTCCAGACTCAGTAATAAACAGTTTAGTAAGCAAGTCCTTGAGGGAGGGGGGCTGGCTGACACTGCGTGGGGTGTGGAGGACACAACCGCTATTCTGCATCAGTTTCGGTGAAGTTTGGTCTGGCGGAGACCCCTTGGTGGATGGAAAATTGGGCGGAGGGTTGGAGTGGGACTGGGCGCAGGTGTGGCCGCAGGTGGGCCTCACCTTAAAAGGTGGTCTGAGCCTGGTCAGCACCACCCGAGGTGGGGGGTCCAGCAAGGCACTGTGCCCCTCCCGAGATGAAGCCAGAGATGGACCCCCATCCCATGGTGGGGGTGTCCCAGCCAGACACACATGACTCGGCTCTGAGCACAAGAAAACACCAGGCAAACTCCGGTCTGGACCGTCCTGGGGAATTGCTGGCCTGTCTTCTTTAAAAACGTAGGTGAGAAACATAGCAAGACCGAGAAGCTGCCCAGCGACGGGCGACGGGCCCCCTGAAATGGAGCATGTCCTGAGGGGGGACGGCAGAGGGCCCATCGCTGGGAAAATCCCTCATTGGAGCAGAAGCGGCGGATATGATACAGGTGCTGTCCCTGTATTAAATTCTCGGATTTAATAACCGGACTGCGGTTACGTGGGGGAACTTTTCCTGAGGAGATGCACCCGGGAGTACCAAGGGGCAAAGGCTCGGGAGGGGCGCAGTTGACTCTCACATAACCAGAAAAACGCTCTATAAAATGTAAGCGTGAAGGATAAGACACGTGCATGGTGTCCAATGGTAGACACGGGTGAATTTGGGTGCAGGGCACTGGGGAGCCCCGAGGGCTGTTCCTGCATCTATTCTGTAAGTTTACCTCTATTTCAAAACAAAAATGTTTAGCAACTCCTGCTGTTGAGCACAAAGAAAAAGCAAGCTACAGGAGAATAGACCAGGAAGCCACTTCTGTGAGGTTCAGGAACCTGCACCACTCAGCAGCCTAGGGCGCAGAGACTCGATTAGTGAGGAGGGACAGCAAGTTTGGGGGGACCTGGAGGGACAGTGCAGGCCTCACCTGTCATTGGGGATGTTTCTTCAGGGGGGTGGTGAGGAGACCCACAATGTGTTTTATTACTGCTCTTGAAACTGTGGAGATGAGTCATACATAGTCTTTTGAATGTCAGCGTATATTCCTAACACAGCTTTAGAGACTAGAATGAATGTAAAGGTCTTTTCCATGACACCCCTTGGTTTTTTTTTTTTTTTTTTACCGGATGAAGAACCCCAGCTGAGTGGCATTGAGGGGTTTGCTGGGGGTGCCCCTGAGTCTGCAGGCTCCATGGCCCTGCCATCTCCTGAGCCTAAAGAAAGAGCCCAAGTTCAGGCAGAAAAAGAAGAGAAGGAAGCCCGGGGGACCTGTCTGGACCGGGGTGCTTTCCTGCCCATGCGTGTCCCCATGGTTTTCTCTCTCTCTCGCAGGTGGGAATCTCAGGGAAGGTCTTGAGGGGGTGGTAGGAGGAGTGGGACATTTCAGCAGCACCTTCATCATGTCTCCAGGTGTATCCTTTCAGGGTCATGGTGTCCATGGATTGGTCAATGACACCACAGGGGTCCTGAGTCATTGCAGCTGGCCCTGGCTTCCCTGACCCAGTTTGGCTGCTTTTCTGGGCCTGGAGCAGAAAGACCTGCAGCAGAGGCCTCGATGTCATCTCTGGGGAGGAAAGGCAGGGGGAGCAGAGGCTACCCTGGGGGGCCTGTTTTCCCAGTTTTGCCCCCACCAGGCACTGGGGCCTTCCGCCCTGTGACCCTCTGCCCCTGGCTGTCAACCCCTTGGCTTGGCTGGTGTGCTCAGCTAAACGTGGCAGGTTCCCGATTCCATGCACGAGGAATCTTCCCTGCTTCTTACCCTCCCTTCCCAGCGGGAGGGCGGCAGCGGCCAGGGCAGGCCCCTCCCTGCTGGGCCAGGATGGCGCTGCTCCTCCGCCGAGGGCTTGGAAGGGGCCCCAGAGGAGCCCCGAGTTCAGCAGCGCGGTGAGGAGGCGGCCCCGTGGGACCCCCGACCACATGGCCAGGTGGGCCACAGCAGCCACTCGCTGCCCAGTGTCCTTTTGTCCTTGTGCCATCGTGGGTCCTCGGAACATCAGCTTCCCGGCTCCAAATCTTGCCTCCAGGGCTTCCGCAGCAGCTGTGCCTCCGCGGACGATGGACTTTGATCAGATAAATAATTCGTCTCTCATGGGCATTGGCTCCCAGCGTGTGGTGCGGTGGGAGGCTGTGAAGCCATTTGCTCTGGGTTCCAGCGAGTCACCTCCGTCCGGTGTTCACCTCCGCTCCCCGCTCCCCTGGGGACACAGGCAGGCATCTAGGAGTAAGCGCAGGTGTCATCGGAAGAGCAGGGGACGTGTCCTCTTTCGAGTGACCGCTGCGGCGGGGTCTGTTCCAAACTCTACCTGTCTCCACTTGAGCAGGGACTAGGCGGGGCCGGAAGGCGGTCGCTCTCCCAGGACAGGGCCTGGAGCTCAGGGACAGTCCCGCCAGCCTCGAACATCTCTGGGAATAAAACGCTGAACTTCGTGGTCCAAATGTCGCCTGCGCTGGGCTGAGCCACGTGGTGAATGTGTTCCTCTCCGAGATGCTGTCTGTCACTCCGGAGTCCCCAGTCTGTGAGCGGTGAACCCTTGCTGCCCGGCGGCCGGACCGACTGAACCGGTGGCTCCCCCACGAGGTGGGCTTCACGTGGCTCAGAGGTTTGCTTGCCGGTGGCGCAGCAGGAGGGGAAGAGACGCCTTCCGCTCAGCTGCCTCCTTCGCAGAAAGAAGTCAGAACCTTGGAGGGACGTCTGGGGGCCGCAGGGCAGCTCAGGCCGGCCCTGTCCCTACGGCCCCTGGGCCTGTCTCCTAGGGACTCTGAGTATCTTTCCAAACTGCGGGCCCTGGGGAAGAGCCCCGGCTCTTAGGATGAAGGGCGGCGTTGAAGTCTGGAGAAGAACAGACGGGCAGCCAGCTCAGGTCTCCTAGCGCCAAATTGGTGGCTGGAAGCCGCCGCCAGGCGCCCCGGCTTTCATGCGTGTAGTTTTTAGGAAAATTGCTTTGTTTTTCACATAATCCAAATGCAAAAGCCCTGCAGTGGAGGTCCGATCCCTGTGTCCTCAGGGTCCCCAGGGTCTAGTGTGCCCTTGATGGGTTCCTGGATATAAACTTCCAGGGCAGCGGGGAGGCAGGTGCTAATGGGGACGCTGGTGCCAGCCCTTCTCTTCCACTCGAGGGGGGCGTCTCTGGCGCCCGCTCTGCCCCACCGCCCTTCACTCAGCCCGGCCTGGGAGACCCTCCAGCAGCCGCTGCCCTGCTCGGGGAGCCTTGGGCCCCGGCCACGTGATGCTGCCCTCATGATCCGCACCCAAAGGACACACACACACACACGTAGAAATAAGTTTCTCTTTAAAACAGTCTGTGCTTGGTCCCTGGCCTGGTTGACTTGGGGGGAGGTTGTCACCGATAGTGACACCCTTTGCCCAGCCTGGCTGGAGGCCACCGGTGGGCTCACGTTTCTGTCACCCACCTGGAGTGTCGGTGGGCGTCTCCCCAAGGAGGAGCAGAGTTGAGGGTCCCAGCTGCTGTCACCTCTGCGCTGCCCTTTCTTCCAGCCGTCACCTCTCTTGGCCGCTGGCTCCAGCAGGCTGTTTCGTTATAGAGTGTTAGGTGCTCCTCGTGCATGAGACACTTGAGCTCTTCTTACCTGTAACATAAATTAAGACTTCTTTCCCCCTCCCTCCCCTCCCCTTCCTTCATTTCTTTTATACGCTTTTCTGTTGACATTTGGCTTTTGACTTTGCTTCTGATGGTTTTTATGCCCCACGGAAATGATTTATTTTTACATAACCCCGCGCCAGTGTTTTCTGTTGGGGCTGCTGGGTTTTAGAACATCTCCGGCAAAGTCTTTCCTGCGGGGAGATTATACAAACAATGATTAATTACTTCCTGCTTTAATGTTTTCTATTTGCATCCTGGATTCATCTCAATTTACTTGAGTGACACACGTGAGGTGGAGATTTATTTATTTTTCTCCAGATGGCTTCTGCATCGTCCCTGGTCTCCGTTCCCTTCGGCACTTGGGCCGGAGGACGGTGGGCTCAGGCCGGGCCCTGCGGAACTGGCCGCCCAGCACAAGGACGTCCGCTTCCCTGCTCCGGTGACCTGGTCACCCAGGTGCTTCTGACGGCCCAGCGGCAGGATGTGGGGTCCCTAGGGCCCCTCCGAGTGCTGTGCCCTGTGTGTGTGAGGGCAGCCAAGCCACGTCGCTTGCAGACATCATGTTGGAGCTCCAGCATGTCCTGCTGAGGTCGCTGGTGGCGGTGGACAGCTTCGTGGCTGAGTCACGTCCTCACCGCTTGCTTTGCGGGTGGATTTGGGACTCATCGCAGCACGTGGCCTGTTTCCCAACTGCGTCTTGGTCCCTGCCATTCCCCAGGCTCGTAACCACACCATCAAACCCCCCTGCCGCCTTCCCTGTTGGTCCTTGTGTGTGTGCGGGGATCAGGTCTTCCCGAAAAGGCCTCTGGAGAACAGAGGAAGCCGCCACAGCCCCGAGAGTCCGGACGGGCAGTGCAGCCATTTAATTTTTCCAGGGAAAAGCCCCCAGAGACTCGTCCAGGACTCTCGTCAGCGCCATTACGCAGTTAATTGCTCTGATCTGGACTTGGCTGCAGCCATCGCTGCTGCTGGGGAGCCGGGACATGAGCAGATGGACCTCGAGGAGGGTTCTGAAGGAGCCCGGTCGGGGGCCGGTCTCTGCGCCCCAGCCCTGCTGTTCCGCCCGGGTCACCGTGCCCCGGCTCCACGGGGACACCTCTGTGCCGCTCTCCGCTGCAGTCAGAGAGTGAGGACCTCTGGGAGCATCCGCAGAGGTGACCGCCACGCGAGGGAGGAGTGGACACGGGGCTGTTACCTCGCGGCCAGCGGATGGGTCACCATGTCTGGACCCTGGCAGAAGGTGCAGGGTCACCGAGGCGATGGAGTTGCCCCAGGCCGATGGTCTGCGCCAGCAGCTGAAATAGGATGTTTCGACCAGAAACGGGCGGAAGTGGTTCCTGCTGTGACTGCAGGGCCGGTCCTGTTTCCTGCCTCCCGGACGCTCACCCCAGAGCGTTTCCCGTCCTCCCCCCGCCTGGCTCAGGGAGCAGCCCGGCGCTCGTGTCCCTGGCTCCCAGCGCGCCGTTGGGTGGTCACACGGGGTAGTTGAATTCCCAGCTTGTCCCCTGGAGCCACCGTAGCCTGAAAGGCAGAGTGGACGTTGCTGGACGGTTGGCCCCCTCGGGTCAAGATACTGAAGCAGAGACGGTTCCACATCCCTGGGGATGACAGACGCCCTAAGTACCTGCAAGACTGAGCAGAGGCTGTAGAGCGTGGGGCGTCGGCAGGTTTCTGAGGGGGCGGGCAGCGTGGAGTGTTCGCTGCGGGGCCCTGTTTGCTGTCCCTCAGGCCAGCACTGCCCTGTGGTGGCTTCCGCCATGAGAGGGACCCACCCTGGTCCACCGTGTCCCTCTGTGCCTGTGCCTCTTCTTCACCTGTCCCTCCGCACCTTCCCCCCATAAGGGCCCATCTTCAGCCCTAACGCCCCGAAGGCGACTTCCCTGGTCATTGCTGTCCCCGTGATCTGTCACCATGAACTGACCTTGATGCTGAGGAGGGAGGGAGTGGCTTAGGAGCCCACCCCTATGTCCACGTGGCTGAGTGTCATCACCTGTCACCTTGTGTGACCTGCAGGCTCAGGTGCCAGGCTTGTTGCTCTTTGGGGACTCTTGTGGGCCTTCTTGGGGGCTCCTGGGGTCACAGGGGGAGGGGGTGGCGTAGGATCAGCTGGGTTCAAGCCCAGACACGGGTTCCCGTGGGGGCCGGTGGGCAGGGGGAGCAGCCCTGGGCTTGGGGCATGTCCGGAAGGGGTTTCCCTGGGGTGGCAGTCATGGTAGGGGGCCAAGGAAAGCCCAGATATTTGATGCCACCTGAGGGGGTGCTCAGTCCAGACTGTGGGGACAGCCCATGGTCCTGGGATGGGCTCAGGTGATGGGGAATTATGGAGCAGAAGCCAGCAAGCCCAGGGGCCAGCAGACGGGGCTCCCCATCACTGTAGCAGGGGGCCGGCCCCCGGCCTGGGCTGGTGGGGGATGGGCAACACAGGCTTGAGCTGCACAGACTCACTTACATGTGGACTGTTTCCTCAAAGGAGTGTCACTCTATTTTCTCTTATGGTTTTCTTCATAGCATTCTTTCCTCTAGCTTCCTTCCTTCATTGTAAGAATATAGCCCTGGCTGGTGGCTCAGTGCATAAGGTGTTGGCCTGTGAACCCAAAGGTCGCTGGTTCGATTCCCAGCCAGGGCACATAACCAGGTTGCAAGCCAGGTCTCCAGCCAGGTCCGTAGCTGAAGGCAGGTGAAAGGCAACCACACATGGATGTCTCTCTCCCTCTCTCCCAAAATAATAAATTAAAAAATCTCAAAACAAAAGAATATAGCATAGGTAATATACAACCTGTCCAGTGTATGTCATCAGTAAGACTCCGGCCAACGGGAGGCTAAGTATTGGGGTGGCCAAAAAGTTCATTTGGTTTTCCCCTTACGATGGCTCTACTAGCACGTAGTTGTTTTCACTTGATTTGGAACGATCTTGTTAGCTTGTACTGCCACACCGCCGTATCGGCGTGCACTTAAAAAACACCTTGCCCAAGTTGGTGAATTTTTGTGTAGCCGTTTTTAATAATGAAGATGGAAGAAAATAACAGCATTTTCAGCTTAGGATGCTTGAGCGTTTCAAGAAAGATGAAAATGCATCTGAAATGCAAAAAAAAAAAAAAGAAAAGGAAGGGGCTGCGACCCATCGGAAGCATCACACGTGGCTGGTGAAGTTTCATGCCGGGGGTCGCTCGTTAGAAAACGCTGCCAAGTCCCATAGACCAGTTGACATTGACAGCGATCCGCTCGAGACATTAATTGCGAACAATCAATGTTACGCGATGCGGGAGACAGACAACATACTCGAAATATCCAATAACATTATTGGTGAACATGAAAACTATGTCTTTATGTTACAGGAAAAACTCAACGAACTTTCTGACCCACCCAAGGGTTACGTTTTGGGGGAGTCCAATGTCCTCTGTGGATTTCTGACCATGTGGGGGGTGGGCACCCCTGATGGCCATGTTGTTCGGGGTCAACTGTCCTGATTCATGACAAGTAATCATGGGGTTGGGGCCTCACCCCACCACAGGTGTTGCCTGTCCACAGTGGGGTTAGCCAGGCAGGCTTCTGAATCCAGGGGGAGATTTGGGGTCCTGTGCAGGTGGTGCGGCGCCTCTCCTTTCACCTGGCCCTGACACCCCCTTGTTACCCCCGCGCAGGGTGGGCCCAGACCGGCACCCCTCCCTCCTCCTGCTGCCCGGACCCTGGGCTTCTCCGCGGGACTGGAGGCGGGCTCCCCTGGAACCCATTCCCCCGCTGCAACTTCATGGGAACCAAGCTTTCTGTGGCAGATGACGAGACAGGCGGCTGCCCCATCCTAGAGGACCGCACGAGAATTCCCGAGGGGACCCCGAGAACCTCCGCGCTGCGGAGGCGCAGCGACTGGTCCGCACACGCGGAGCGGGCTCGCACCTGGTGCAGGCGGGTAATAGGCCCCGAAGACATTTTAATGGGGAGACCGTTTCCAAGTTGATACACGTGTCTGTCGGTGATGCGAGGCAGAGGTTTGGGGGGAGGTGAGGGTCGGGGGGACGCTAGCGCGGATTACGGGGCATAGCCCTGTCATGCATGGTTAGCAGTGGAAGTTCAGACCGGGGTGCCTGTGGGTTTGGGGTGGTGATGAGGAGACGGGCGTGGAGCCAAGACGAGGCCAGCTGGCTCAGGGAAGGCTGGTGTCCCTGCTCCTGCTGCCCTGTCACCCTGCATCAAGCCCTCTTCACTCCCGTTTGAAGCAAACGAGGCTTGAGAAGGAAACCTCGGGTCCCGGCTCAGGAAATCAGCGGCCTTTCAGGTCCTGGCTTTGGGGCGTCTTAGGCCAGAGTCTCATCTCTTGGTGTGGCCGGCGGGTCAGCCTGGCCTGAGAGACAGGACCTGCTGCTGGCCTCGCAGCCCCAAGGCGGGCCACCTGCATGGGACCTACTCCTCTCCCCTGCCAGCGGCCCGAATTTGTGATGCAGCCGCTCAGCTTGACCACACGCCTGCTGCAGGCCCAGCACCCCACGTGGTTGTCTGCAGGTTTCTGCTCCGCTGGGCTGGGTGCACGGGTCACCTTCGTGTCTACAGCTGCTGCGCTGAAGGTCACAGAGCCAGCGGTGATGAACCGGGACATGATCCCCTTATTCCAAAGCTTCTGTTCTGGAGTTTCCCCAGGGTAGGAAGACAGAAACAAGGCCACACCTACAAGGGGCGCCTTCCTGTCGGGGCAATCATTTGCTCACAGGCCATTCTTTAACACTTGTGACTGGAGCTCCATCTGTGGGGACATTCTCAGGTCCTTCTCTGGAGTCCCTGGAGCCCGGGGGTCTCCCCGGCCTGAGCTGTCCTCTCACTGCAGAGTTTCGTGCCTGGCTTTTTCCTAAGGGAGGAGATGCCCTGACTTCCCAGGCAGCTGCCCCCCCTCACGGAGCCACGGGCTCCCAGGGAAGGGGGTGGCTGTGTGAACATGCAGTAGGGACAACCGTGCCTCCTATCCATCTGCTACGTACTCAACCGTGCGCCCCGGCTCTGCAAGACAAAGTTAACTTGGGTTTCAACTGAAAAGAAAATACACCAGGGACCAGCGTCCCTGTGCTGATGAGTTGCCAGGAAGAGAGCCGGCTCCAGGCAGCAGGTAGGGTGTGGTGGCCGCGTTCCTGTCTCCTGGAGATCAAGGAGGGGCTGCAGGATGGAGTGCCCCCCGCCTTGCAGGTTTCCCGGTGGGTCTTGGAGGCCGTCAAAGGGTCAGAGATGGGAACCACGTATTCAGATGGCAAGGCTGCTGCAGGATTTAGGGACTTACAATAGAAATGAATAAAAGCAACTCTTCAGTGAATGCGTTCTTGCTTCTGGCTCTGAGCCAAGTGCTTCAAGTTCATTGTCTCCTTTATCCCGCAGCAGCCACGGGGGTCATCATTATAGAGGCCAGGAGTCATGGGAGAGCCAGAGAGGCCAAATGACAAGGTCACGGTCCTTGTCAGTGGCACAGGCCACAGAGTCCTGGCCAGACCCGCTTCCTTCATCTCCGGGCCTGAAGGAGAGGCCGCTGAGGTGGCTGCAGAAAATCCCCCTGTTCTGCTGGCCAGGCCACAGGCACCTGCCGGGTGCCCAGCGTACAAAATCAACGGGACAGACCCCCGACCCCCAGCCAGCCTAGGCAGGAGGTGGTGAATGTCCCGAGCGAACAGGGCAGCCAGATCTAAGAAGGGATTTCTGGGCCCGGTGCTGTGGCCGCATGACTTTGAGCATGTGCTTAAACTGCACATTTCCTCCAGTCGCAGAGGCTTCTTGGGATCAATGACACGGATGACTTACTAACTGCTTCCTGTGTGCTGGGTTTACGTGGTTTACCTTGCGTAATCCACGCAGCCGCCCCAGGGGGCATCTCTTAGTTTGGGCTGGACCCGGAGAAGATCCGGAGGCAGCAAGTCAAGGGCAAGTCGTTCACGGCGAGGGGTAAAGAGACGTGCTGTGAGGAGCAGAGGCATCACCAAGGGTCGTGGGCAAATCAGCGCCTACAACGGTGTCAGGAGGTTAACCCCGCAGGGAACCTCTGGGAAACGGTGCGAACGCATGCTTCTAACTTTCATGTAATTTACCACGATGGTGATGGTGGTGATGGCGGTGATTTCTGGTTTAAAAAACGTAAAGTACCTTTTGATTTTCAATGGGGCTTCCATTCTCTCCATATAGAACAAACGATTGGATATCAAGAGTCCAACAGTAGAAGATTCAACTAAATATTTTTATTCCCTGCTATCTGCATAAACAAATAAGTAAACGAACCGAATATGTTCCAGAATCGGGAGACATTCAGCCTTACCTTTGATGCCCTCCACGGCGTGTCCTGCGGGACGTAAAACCCACCGAAAGCAGAAGTCCATCGGCATCCAGGACGGGGACCTGCTCATGGGGGGCCCGCCCTGGGGCAGAGGACGCTCAGCTGTAACAGGGCCCCGATAAACACCCTCCCAGATGGCCGTGCGGGCGTGCACGCAGCTGGCGCGTGTTCCAGCATGGCTCTGCGGCCGTGCTTCCTTCTTATCCAGACAGCTTTGCGCACCAGCTGGGCCCTTCCGAGACTCGGCCCAGCTGGGTTATTTCCCTCCTGACGCCTCACGAGCACGAGATGAAGGACGTGGCCTGGGGCAGGCGGCGGCTGCGGGGCGCTGCGGACGGGCTCAAGCAGGGTAGGTTCACGGGACAGGGATTTCCACGCACGTGCGTCAAGGTTCAGGGAGTTATCCTCCGCGGCAGAAAACGCCGTTCCGCTCAAATGAACATTCCAGCCAAGCGAGCAACTAGGACCAGCTACAGGCGTGTCCTGGCCGTGCCCAGGGGACTGGAGACTGGGTCCGGCTCACAGTTGTTGAAACAGCGCTTACCTTGCCAGCCTCACTCCGGCACCTCCTCCCCCTGCCGGGCCCGTCTCCTTCTCCTGGGCTGCCGACACCCTCTGGCTGGCCCCCAAGGGCCAGAGCGCCATTGCCCCGTGGCTGCTGGTACCTTTTCTAAGCCAGAGGTTTTTACAGCTCACACCTGTCCCTCCGGTTGCCTGCCTGACCGTCAACGCATTATGTGTTCACAGGACATAAAGTAGGATGTTCCAACCCGTTTCTGAGCAGGAGTCCTACTCCGATGCATCCCAAACGCCTCTTCCTGGTCCGGACTGTGTCCCCAGCCCATCAGGGAGTCAGGGCAGAGGAATGGCCAAGGGCTCGGGTTTCCAGTCCACACCCCATTTGCTGGAAGCCGGTTCTACGCCTTCCGCACGCTCCGGCCTTGGACAGGCTGCGTGGTCCTCCTAGGCCTGGCTGCTCGCCCGGAACCCAGGGCCATCAGAACGAGCCGCACGCAGGGTAACAGCGCCCGGTTCCACAGAGCGGGAGGTGGCCGACAGGACAAGGGGCCTTGGGGATCCAGGTACCAGCAGAAGGTGGTGGGTGACTTAATGTTTGGGAGAATTGAAAACATCAACTTCAGACTTGGGGGTGTCTGCGTGGGACAGGGCCTGGGGACCCCTGGGGGCTGGAACTGGGTTATTTGGCCACACTTATGTGGTCAAAGGATAAAAAACAGCAGGAGAGAAGTTTTTATTTTCTAGCGGACGTGCAAAACACTCCTCGCTGTTCCTGCCCCAGCACCTGGCCTGCCTGAAGTTGGCTGATTCTTCCTAAAGGCCGGAACCGGGGAGCCTGCACTGGGCACCACGGCTGCACGGCTGCTTTCCACGTCCCGTGCTCATGAAGGGCTGTGTGGACAAGATGGCTCAGTGACACCCTATTACTTTACCCTCTTTTTTATTATCTCAGAGCCGCCCGGGAAACAATTCTCTAAGTCAAACGTCTTCCCCAGCCTTTTCCAGGTCTGAATGAGTGAGATAAAAGGAAAACATGAGCCACTTTGTCCTGCTGGGGATGCCAGTTTGCCCAGCGCCCAGGGCCTTCTGGGCCGTGGGACTCTGGGCTCTAAGCCTGGGACGGTCCCAGGCAAACCCTCAGGTGCAGAATTCCACTTCTGTAAGCAGAAGCCTCGAGCGATCCCGTCCCACGACCCCAGGAGTGATACCTCATCTCTCCAGGCCTCAGGTGCCTCATCCGTCAGGTGGGTCCGCCTAGTGCCGGCTTCCGGGGGTTTTGTAAAGATAGATTTGGGAAGCCCCAAGGCCACCCCCTGTTGCCAAGAATTATGGTTTCATCCATCTATCGTTCATTCATCCATCATCATGATCCATCTATTCATCATCTAAATCCACCTGCCCCCATCCATCCATGTATCCACCCGCCATCTACCTATCCATCCACCCACCCCACCCTCCCCCCCACCTACCCGAGCCCTGAACACGGACCTCGAGACCCTGCTCTAGGAGCTGTGAACGTGCAAAAACCACACAGGTCTTCTGTCTCCCCTGAACCTACCTGTTAGGGGAGGGACCTGAAAACAAGCAAGTACACAGGTAAACTTACTCCAAGTGCGGCAGCTGCAGGGGAGGAAGCAAGAGGAGGCAGAAAGGAGCCGTGACGGCCACTTTCAGAGAAGTGGGGGGAGACTCCCCAAGATGCTGAGGCCAGAGGGAGCTGTGCAGGGAATCATGGGGGTTGGGCCAGGCAGCCCCCTCGGGGAAGCGGGTGGGGCCCTGGCAGGGCAGAGGCCGGGGAGTGCAGGACGGTAGGGGCGGTAAGAGGTGGACCAAGGCCACCTGCTTCCATGGGGATGGCTGGGAATTCCGAATGACCGACTGGACACAGGCCTTCGCTGTGAGCCTTGAGCGGGCAGGAGGGGGAGGTGGGAGGAGGGGTCAGAGAAGGGGAGGGTGCTGGTCATGTCCTTTCTTGGGGCTGGACCACCTAGTTACCAGGCCCCCAGGCAGTGGGTTGGGGAGGGGGCCGCCGGCATCTTATCATCCAAAGCACGCAGTGGTTTTCCACTCCAGACCAGCCTCTCCATGGAAATAATGCTCACGGGGCAAGGATATCCCAAAGAAAGGTAAGAAATGTGCCCCACAGAGAATGGTACAGGGGACGAGAGCTGAAGGCAGCGTTCTAAGTGGTCATCAGGGGAAAAGCATAGCACCTGTGATGAGGTGTCGAGGTCCCCTCCAAACTGCCCAGTCAGACTTGTCACCCACCAAGACCGCTGCTGCCCGGTGTGGCGGATGGGGCTGCCACAGGTCACCCGTCCGGCACTGGCCACCTCTCCTCCCTTGTTCCCAGGGGATCTGTGTCCGCAGCAAGTGGCCCTGAGTGGCGATTGAGTCCACCGATTTTTTCAGATCTCATGTTTTCCAGGCGATGGTCTTTGCAGAAGAATGACAATAAAATGTTTGCCTAACAATCCCGCTCTATTCAACCCCTCCCCCGGCCCCAGTGTGAATCAGGCTTTCAAAAAGCACGACTGCCCCTTGTGTTTGGGCCTAGACGGTGTGGGGTCCAGTGGGACAGTGTGTCCTGTGACGCTCAGAGACGCTGCCTCCTCTGGGCCCCAGCGTCTTAGTGACGCTTTCTCACCTGCAAGGGCCACCTGCCCCACACACCGCGCAGGAAGCCGGCCGCCGGCCCCTGGCCCTGTGCTGGACCTGGGGGTGGGCCTGGCTTGGCCAAGGGGGGTCCTGCCCTGTCTCCTCTGAGCTGGGATCCTGTCCCAGGAGTGGAGCCATCTGTCCCCTGCCTAACGCCTCGAAGTGACAGAGAGGCAGGCACACGCCCGGGAAGGCTCCACTCTCCATCTCTGACGAATCCCTTCGCCTGGGGCATCTTGTTTGAATTAGTGTCTGCTGGAAATAAAAAAGAAAAAGCAGGAGTGTTCTGCGAACATGCAGCTATAAACCTGTTGTTAGCAGTGTGCTGCGTTCCACAGATGCCGCAGTCAGGGCCCCATGTCGGGGGCGGAGGGCACGAATGGACGGGGCGGTGGTGGGCAGGTGGGACCGGCTGGCAGCCCTGCTTCCAGCCGCAGGCAGCACGGGCCAGTCTGTGCGCGGAGTCCCCAGACCTCAGCAGCGCCTGCCTCAGGACACGGCTGAGCAGGCAGAGAGCAGGGCTGGGGTTGGACCTGAACCCGGGTTCGAGCCACCAGTGCAGCCGGACAGACACTGGAATGAGGGGCAGGAAGGAGAGGGTTTCATGCTCACGGGTGTCCCGGAACCAGGAGGCGCACACGCCCCATCCGTGAACCTGGCCGTCAGAGTATCAGACAGACAGGCAGGAACTGAAACGCCTGGTCAGCACAGGGTGGGCGGTGGGCCCCTTGGGGTCCAGGGAACAGAGCATCAGTCTCCCTTCGATGGAGCACCTCCGCTAGCCCAGGAGTCTTTGACGTGTTAACGTGCTCATTTGTGCTGCACCCCTAACAGGGGGGCATTTATACCCACTCTGCAGATGAAGACACTGAGGCGGCAGAAGCATCAACAACCTGTCCGAGGTCACGCAGCTGTGCAGTGGCCCCGTGGGGTCCATACCAGGACCCTGACTGTCCCACCACCTCGCTGGCTGCTGACCTCCCAGCCCCCCTCCTGCTGGGATTGTCCATCTTGCCCTTCGCTGGGCCCTGAATCTTGGGTTGGGAATCCAGCCTCCAGCCTCCTGCCTCCTGCTCAGCCCCCTCCCTGCTCCCGGGGCTTAAACGCACTCAGGGGATTGGCTGGTGGATTCATGCTGCACACAGCCCGGCACAGAGAGCACACGCGTTGGGGAAGCTCAGCGGACTATTTGCAGAAGGAAGAAGGTGTCGCTGGGGGTGACCCCAGCATCAGAGCAGCTTGAGGAGAAGCTCCCCTCAAAACACACAGTAATTTGGTATCAGATAGAAATGTACCTCCGCGTGGGAGGGAGTGGGGACTCGCTGGTCATGGGAAGCCAGGCGTGGCTGCGACACAGATGTCCTTCCAGGTGGGAGTCTGCACTTGGGTGTCCAGTCCCTCAGTCACCCGGGGACAGAAGGTGCCTGTGCCGGAGCTCTGGCGGCCAGATTAACGTCCAGTGGCCTCTTATTCACGTAGGGACACTGATGTCCATAAGCTGGGAGTGCCCTGGGGGCAAGAGTGTCACTGTGGCCCCTGCTCTTGGCCACAGAAGGCCACCAAAGTGGCCTGTGTTGCGAGCTGCCTGCTCAGCACCAAGTGCCCACCGGGCACCAAATCCCTGTTCACTGGGAAACAACAAGGGTGGGACCAGGACCGGGGGTGACCCAGGGACCATGAGAAAGGACACGTTCACGTCCCACGTTTAGGCAGATGGGGAGACAGCTCTCCCCACATCTGGGTCCCCACGGTTGCCTTCAGCTCAAAAACATCCCTGTATTTGGGAGCCCCGCTTCGTTGGGGAAATTGCAGCATCTGCCCCCTTCTGCTCTTTGCAGACGGTACCTGCCCGTGGTGGCCCCTGGTGGAGCGTCAGGTGGCCGGGAGGCTGTGCTGACCTGCGGGGCATCTGCTTCCCCTGCGCATACGCCTGTAGCCCCCACCCTGCGCACACACGCCTGCCCCCCGCCCCGTGCACACGCCTGCCCCCACCTTGGTCTCTTGCGCAGGCTCTGCGGGCCCTCTTGGGTCCCGTCAGCTCTTGCCCGACCTTTCTGTCCCCCTCTCTGCTCCCCTTTCACAGACGGGCGTAGCTGTGCAATTCAAGCCTGTGAACACAGTTCCCGTCCTCAGATGTGGGGTGTTCCTCACACCCATCTTCTGGATGGAGGGACCGCGCACGGTACCCACTCGGTCCTGAAGCATCTCCCTCCTCCATGGTTGGTACTTAACCGGTCGGCTTCTGCACCCCGTGGGGAGGAGCCCCGGACCCCTCTGCATCCGCGTTGGCCTCAGTTCCCACCCAGTGGGGCTGGTGCCCCCCGCGTGGCACGTGAAGTGTGGGAGACGTTGCTCCTCTCAGCTCCTGGGGCAGCTGGCAGCCTGGCCTGTCCTCCAGGGGGGCTGGGCACATCCCCCCACGGCCCTCCACGTGGGCACTGGCCTGGTGTGGGCTCTGGTGCAGGGAGACAGCTGGCTGTCCTTGAGACACCCCCACAGCTGGCCAAAGCCCCAGCCCAGCCCCTCCTTCCCTCGCCCAGGATGGGGTGTCACTCAGGCCCCCATTTTCCTGGGGGGTGTGGAAGCTGCTGAGGGCTCTCTGAACTTCTGACCCGCGGACTCCGGTCCCTCCAGACTACACCCACACACCCACCAAGTGTGCAAAGATTTTCCCTAAACACAGGCCCTCTGCCGGCTGGCGCGCCTGCTGGCGTACCCCCAAACCCCCGTGTGCATGTGTGCGGCCGGCTTGCGCCCCCGCCTTGGGGACTGGGCGGGGAGGCTGCGTTCCTGGAGAGGAGCAGGCTGGGGCGTGTCCCTGGCCCTGTCACTCGGTGTTTAACTGGGGGTGGGAGACCTCTAAGGAGAGGTTGGAAGCGGTGGGGAAGGTGGGCCGTGTGCCCCACGGTCCCAGCCTGTGGGGTGACTGACACAGAACCAGGACTGGAGGACAAGGGTCCTGCAGTGGGCTCTGGAAGCGGGACCTAGGGACACAGCTGCCCCAGCTTCGCAGGTGCCGATCCCTCCTGGACCCCGACAAGTGAGGCTGTCACCTGTCACCCTGGGAGCTCAGGCCTGGTCTGCAGTCTCTGCCTCTGGGCCTGCAGTGCTGTGACAAAGAGCAAGAGGAGGAAGGGGACACAGACAGGCCCCCCTGTGTAGATCAAGGATGCTGAGCTGCCTCCCTCTTCCTCATGCCCGTCCCCTGATGCCCCGAGGGCTCTGCCACCCCGCACCTGCCCGGGTGCCGCTGGGGCTGCTGGATTCGCCACAGGGAGGGTGGGCCCGGACCTTTCTCTGTGGTCCTGCAGGGGCCTGGAGACTCTGCCAGAAGCCAGGGCCCCATGTCACCAGGGCTGCTGCCCCAGGGGTAGAGACCTGCCTCGCCACTGAGGAGGTGACAGGAGCGGAGGGTTTATTTGGGAAAAACAGGCTGGGAGCTGCCCTCAGGACGTGGCTCTGGGGGACCATGAGGCTGGGGCAACGAAGACCAGAGTCAAGTTCACGACGCAGAGGCCGTGAGCAGGAGGGCAGGGGACCCGGCAGAGACGCTGCTGGTGTTTCTCCCACGTGGATGCTGTGACCTGGACACTGCGGAGCGAGGGAGGCCCTGCAGCTGGACCCAGAGCCCTCGGCCCTGTCCCCAGAGCTGCGGTGTCCCTTCCGGCCAGACACGTCTTCCCCCTGGGCTGACCCAGCGCGTCAAGCTGAGCTTCCTCCCCAGAGAGCTGAGCTGGCGTGTGGTCTCCCCATCCGGTCTCCCAGCGAAGCCCACGCACCATTGGGGTGTGGCTAGCGGGTCAGTCACTTCTCCGCAGGGCACCCTCCCCCTGGCACGCAGGCAGGATGCCAGGCCGGGCAGGATGGGTCTTTCCGCAAACGGGTGAACTTGGAGGCGGCCGGCCCACCCGCGTTTGTGTATCTGCTACCTGACGGAGGGGGGTGGGCTTTGGAAACCTCTCCATTTTCTCCTCTAGTTTTAGCAACGTAAATTGTTATAGATTTAATGGGGGAGTAAACACTGCCCTTCACCCCCAAGGTACTAGTTCTGTTAATAATTTTCCAAGCAAAGAATAACGACAAGGTGTGTAAAAATAGTTACATCCCAACTTGGCCCAGTTTCAAATGATCTAATTAGAGAAGGGCCAGGGTTTCTTGTTTTTAGAAGTGTTTACTCAGGGTGTTTTCAGCGAGACCGTGACAGTGGATAGCTTAGGTCAAGTGTGCTGCTGGGGGTGGGGACTGGGAGCGACTGAGGCCAACTGAGGCTGAATGCTGGGACTCTCCAGGAAGGGGCCGGAGGACCCACGAGGGGTCCGTCCCTGCGGGAAGGGCAGACGGTTCCCTGGGCCAGGAACGCTGGGCTAACGTCTTTCACGGAAGATGAACCGTGGTGATCGCATGGCTCCTGGACCTCTGCTCTCCAATGCGGCTCCGCCTGGGAGAGGGGAGAGGGGAC
>PVIW01015917.1:0-18227 GCA_004026585.1 Noctilio leporinus | reverse complement strand
ATTATGCTTAGTGAAATAAGCCAGTCAGTGAAGGACAGGTATCATATGATGTCACCCATTACGGGACAATAATGAGCAAAACTAACAACAAGCAAAACAGAACCAAGTGTATGAATACAAGGAATAGGCCTGCAGTGGTCAGGGGGAAAGGGGTTGGGGGGAGGGGGGAGGCAGAGGCAAGAAAGGAGAGCAGTTTAGACAAGAAGCTAGTATAAAGGAACCATAGACATGGACAACAGGTGGGATTGACTTTGGGGGGAAAGGGTGGGTGGGGAGAGGGACAGAGGGGAGTGAAAAAGGGATGGATGTAATACAACAACAATAAAATTCTAAAAAAAAAATGAAAAAAAAAAAAAAACTGGTAAAAGTTGTGCTACTGCTTTGTCCCACTGGACAGGGCAAATACTCAACTCTTGTCCTTGTTACTTTGTTATTATTTGGGTCTTTGAGCTTGTGCTTCCAACCTGCCCAAGCCTCACTTCCTCTTCACCAAATGGAGATTTTATCAGTTCTGGTTGTTTTTTCACATACTTTTATTGATATCATTCCTTCATTCATAAAAACTTACCTGACACATTTTATGTATTATGAACTGTTTTAAGTAGTGGAAATAAAAGATAAAAGACACTATTTAACTTCATAAACTTAAAGCCCTCTCAGGAGAAGGCAGGGATGGATAGAGAGATAAAAGTGATAGATATGGACAGTCTCTAGTCTTATGGTATTCCACAGCCATGGAAAGTAGCAGGGGATATAATGAAAGCCTAGGAGAGATACATAAAATAGATTGTGACATAAATATGCACCAAAAAGGGTATTTTGAAGGAGACAACTCCCAAATTTATTGCTGGGAGTATGTAGGAACTGATGATGCACAAGAAAAGAAATATGAGTGTGTGAAGAAAAAGCTGGAAGAAAAATGGTGGAAAAAGCAAAGCTTTGGAATCAGTAAGCCCTGGGTCCCAATGTAAGGCATATAGTTTATTGTCTGAGTAATGACAAGTACTTTGCAGGATTATTATGATGCTTGCAGATGATTTATGGAAAATAGAAAAAACAATAAATGATAGTTGGTATGATGTTTCTTATTTCAGTTAGTGCAAACATGTGCAAAGCATGAAGTCATGAGGAAGTATTAGCAAGGATTGGAGAGGTATTTCGAAGTCAGATTTCTAGAATTTCAGGTAAGAAATGGTGAGCTCTTACCTTAGGTAGTGGCGATAAAGCTGGTACAATGGCAGAGGACATAAAAAGGTGTACTTTCTAAGATGTGGAGAGGGTGACATCTACTTTGGTATGGCCTACCTGTTGGTGTTTTTTTTAGAGGTGGGAAATACAGCCAAAGAAATGGTTGCCTGGATAGAGGACAGGAGCAAGCAAGAGAAACAAAGAGTTTGCACTTGGACCTGTTGAATTTGTGGTATCACTGGGACATCCAAGAGGAGATGTCCAGGATGCACATTCAAGCAAGATTAAGTTTTGAGAGTCATTAACTTGCAAGTAGTAAAGAAAGCCTATTTACAGGGTGGATGAAATCACCTTGGGAGAGCATTTACTGGGAAATGAGAAGATCAAGGACAGAGAGAGCACTGGATAACAATAGTCAATGATGGGGTGAGAGGGAGGAGTTTCCCCAAGGAGGAAGGACAGTGCCTATTCAAGGGCTTAATAAACTCCCAGAAGCTGATGCCTACCATCTTTTTCTTCTCCCTTTCTGAATCCTGTCTCCTATCTTAGACTCTCAGTCTTCTTGAGTTGTTCTCTTACATCGCTTCCAAGGACATCTCATTTATCAACCATACCTCCTCTCTTCTTTCTTCCCTTCCAAATTTCCCTTTTCCCTACACACAGGTTTTAAACTGATCTAATAAGTTAAATCACAAGCAAATCTGAAAGGAACACTAACCAGTGGCAATGTAGGCACTCTCCATAAATAAGCTGGTAGCAATCTGTGCTTGGCAGGCTGTCCTTCCCAGGATATCTAGAATCACATCAGTTAGTTCTTCCATGAACAGCTCCAGTTATTAACAAAGACTTATGGAAAATCAGAGATGAAAAGAACAGAAAGCAGAAATCATCAAATGGGATGAACACTGTTACAACCCCACTCGATCTCTTCTTCTAGCAAAGGGAAAGAACCTAAAAGGAAACTGAGCGGGTGGGAAGATGCTTTCAGGTAGAAGATTATTTGTCAGACATAGGGAGCCTGGTATTCCATTGTTCCTACCTGGTATATAATGCCATGATGTTTTTCATGTAAAGCAGTACCATTTTTACAAATATTATCACCAGCAGGATCTACTAAGCCATCTGAAAGCATGGGACACACATGATTCTCATGTAGAACTTCACTGATATGAAAAATTCTAAATATCCGTAAATACCAGCATTTGAAATGTAGATTTCAAATTTCACCAGGTATTCTAGCTTTTGAATCAGCAAATATGTTCAGTGTCTTATTCTGGAAATATGAGAACAGAACCTCATCAGAGATGGATTGATCAAACAGGGACCCAAATTTTTTCTTGCAGCTCACTTGTGTTCTTTAAGACTATCTAGTATGAGAAAGAGGGTGGAACTTAAAAGCAGCACTGTGCACATCTATGGGCCTCTTTTATCTACAGCAGCTTCTTATCTGTTGGTGTGCCTTATAAATATGATTGCTAACTACTGCTTAAATGAGATAAGAGTTATATGAACTCTTCTGTCTCCTACCCCTTCCTTATTCTTCTAAGCCTCCGAGCATATACTAGGAAGCTGGTTCAGTGCTGGCATATAATATGCATTTGATTGATGGTAATGGTTATCATCTATTCCAATAACATATGCTCCACATTAGGTATTCTCTTTCTCTCTACATCTTTATTTTGGAAACTTTGCATGTAGGGCATATAGATTGTCAATAACCTACATGGAATATTTCAGCACTACCAGGTCTGATGTTTGAACTTGACCAAAGTTTACTAATGGTTACTGCTTCTCCAAATCATCATTGAGATCCTGGCTTCCACCCATGGAGACTACTGCTAGAAATGCCACTAAAACAGGTGGGTATCAGCTCTAAGAAAAGAGTAAGATATTACAAAGATATTAGCATACATCTCATCTAGGTTCCACTGGTTCTAGGGAGGAGCAAGGTAAATTGTACATGCAGACAGCAGAGCACATATTGGAAAAACTGGGACTCAGAAGAGGTTATGAACTACTTATTACCTTCCTAGAAGTTCTCTTCCACCCTCCTTCACTCCCTTCCTTTCTTTCTTATTTCCTTTCTTCCTTCCAACAGTACAGTATGCCTAATATGTACCAGGCATTCATTGTTGTTTTCAGGGATAAAAGAGTGAACAACAAAAACAAGGCCCTGCTCTCAAGACATTTACATTCTTGGTAGGGGAGATACAGCAAACAAATGTACCAATAAAAAAAGTTAATTTCAGGTAGTAGTAGGTGCTATGGAAACAGTGAAACAGATAACATGGTACAGGGTAACTAGACTAAAAATGGTGGGATGAAGAGCTTCTCTAAAGATTTGACATTTGCCCTGAGACATGAATAATAACAAGGAACTCACTTGGAGATTTGGGGGAATGAGCTTTTTATTCAAAGGGAATAGCAAGTCCAAAGGCCTGAGGTGGGGATATATTTGGTGAGTTCAAGGAATAGAAAGGAGGCCTGTGTGGCTGACACATATTAAAAGAATGAGCAGTAGGAGACCAATGTCCATGTGGGAAGGAGCCACATGGCTGTGTAGACTTTGACAGAAGCTTTCAATTTTGTTCTACTGGAAATCACTGAAGTGTCTGAAGGAGAGAATGATGTCATCTGATTTACATTTTTAAAGATAATTCTAACAGGTGGATGGAGAATGAAGTGAAATAAACCAGTCTCATCATGCCATAATCTCTTTTGTTATTGGATTTAAAAATAATTCAGTGGCACCTACATTTAATCACTTGGTTATTGCCAAGGCTCATCATCAAGGTAAAAGCATGAGCTTTGATCTCACATAGAGGTTTTGAGAACATGAAAGCCCTGGCTGGTGACTCAGTGGATAGTCAATGGCCTGCAAACCCAAAGGTCGCTGGTTCAATTTCCAGATAGGGCAATAACCAGGCTGTAAGCCAGGTCTCCAGATAGGTCCTTAGCTAGAGGCAGGTGAAAGTCAACCATACATTGATGTTCCTCTCCCTTTCTTCCTCTCTCTCTCTAAAAATAATGAATAAAATCTTTAAAAAAAAAGATTTAAAAAAATACAAAATAGATTCAATTGGATTATTTTAAAAAAAGAGAGAGAACATGAAGTAGGTCCTGAAGACAATCCCAAGAAAGAAATGTACATTCTGGCATGCAATTTTTTTCTAAGTTTTCCTGGTTTAGCGCCACCTACATTTTAACTTCCACAATATAGACAACCCTCTATCTCCCTATGCCACTTACCCTTGACCATATATTAGAATTGCCCAGTGAGTTGTTAATGATCCATGCCCAGGCCATATTGCATTGTAATTCATTAAATTAGACTCTCAGGGATAGGTTCCAGGCTTTGGTTGTTTTTTTTTTTTTTAAACTTCCCCAGGTGATCTCCCTGGGCAACAAAAAGGCAGCCACTGCCTCACAAAAATGGGCATTGCAGAAGTATCTGATGGCGATGACAAGTGACATGGGACCACAAGAAATGTGCACTCCCACTGCTGTGTGCCTGGAGTGTCTGAGAAAAAACGTGCTGATGTGCTTTCAGCTTCTGCAGGGTACATTCTGAAGCCTGGAGGAATGCACATAGCTCACACAGGAGGCCACTACTCAGTCAGGAGCATGCTGTTCAACAGTGGGGTGCTCAGATCTGCAAACGAAACTAAAGGACATATTGCCTCTTTAGAAGGAAATTTGGGACCTTGACAAACCCTATTTTAAAATAATAAATGAAACAAAGGATGATTTCATGCAAACAGGATGCCTGTGCAAATAGCACCGTAAAGATAGATGCCACCCCTGCTCTGAAGTGCCTGACATCCTACAGAGCTCAGAATGTAAAAGCTAACACATCTTGTCAAGGTCTAAAATAAGGGAGGCAGCTCTCCCACTTTCCTAGTTAGTTTTGCTATATTTTTGTGTCTAGCTGCTGGATTAAAACAAAAAAGGAAAAAGAGAGAAAAAAGATAGTAAAAAAATTTACCTGGCTGGTATGGCTTAGTGGATTGATAAACCCAAAGATCATTGGTTTGATTCCCTAGTCAGGGCACATAACCAGGTTTCAAGCCAGGTCTCCAGCCAGGTCCTTAGTGGTCTGAGAAACAAGAACCATAGTCATTGTTAGGACTAGAAGATAAATGAGATAATGTAAAGAATGTGAGGATGAGCCCTGGATGGTGTAGCTCAATGGATTGAGCACCAGCCTACAAATCAAAGGGTCACTGGTTCAATTCCATGGTCAGGACACAGGCCTGGGTAGCAGGCCAGGTCCCTGGTAGAAGACACATGAGAGGCAACCACACATTGATGTTTCTCTCCCTCTCTTTATCTCTTCCCCCTCTCTCTAAAAATAAATAAACAAATCATCTTTTTTTTAATGCAAGGATTAAATGTCTCAAGAATTATAGTATTTCCCAGAAATGTCTCTAGTGATTCTCTAGTCAGTAACATTATCAAAATCACCCTAGAGACTTCTTAACAACAATACAGCGTTTCTCGATCTATACTATAATCATCAGGCTTTCCAAAGGAGGAACTTTGGGACACTGATTAACAAGAGGTTTTCCAGATGGTCTGATAATATGACTGGTTTGGAAACTGCTGTCTTATATTGACCACCACCCCACCCCAAAAAATGGTTTTACATAGCCAACTAGCACATACTTGCCCTTGATTTTTTAAGAACTAGTAAGGAAGTCATTAATGTTTCCTTAGTCATTAATCGGAAGGTCTTGGTTCATTGTCAGGGGAAACAGAGCTCCAAAATTAACAGTCTCTAATTTTGCTGCAGATCAAGAGCTGCTTTAGGGAGGAAGGAGTAGAATTGATGTGTTGCTTTTTTCCCAACTGAATTTGCCAGCATGGATCTTCCACTTGATAGTACGTCTGAGTTCTTGATTAATATAATAAAAGTAATTTAAGGCAGATGATAAAATAAATGAATCCTCTTGCTACTGCTAAATGATTTTGCTTTAAATCATCTCTGTATAGGACAAATCTTCATTGCAATCTTCCAAATATTCTGCAAACTTTATTAAGGATCTCAATCTTTATAAATCTACTGGAAAGAGGAGTCAATGTTAGGGCTAAAAATAAAGAAAAGAGACTGATGGGTAGTCTTCTACCAGGTGGGCCACAAAAGTCAGAAATAATTTATTAAAAAGGAGGTGGGTTACGAAGGAGTGGGAAAATTGGGGCAACACATGGCTTGGTATAGTAAGAGGCCAAGGAAAACCAATAATGATACTGACAAGGTATGCAGAAGTGGTGTGCTTGGTAAGAGTGGAGGCAGAACTGGGTGTCTGGCTTAAGGTTTGGATGTACTTCATCCTTCTTTCCTTCGTACCTTGTCCATGATCCATTATGGCACTACAAGAATTGTTTTATGTCTGTTCCTCTCTTAGGTGGTCAACTTTTTGAGCTCAGGAAACATATGTATTTGGCTTAGGATTCCTAGTCTTTAACAGGATCCCTGGCACACATTCAACTCTCAATGAATATTGAAGGAATGGGTAGCTGCCATCTTGAGGGCATTATCCATGGAATGACCTTGAAGATATTCTATGACTTAATAAACTATTGGATATGCCAAACATATCTCCCTAAAGTCGGTCTGAGTCTTGGGAAATCTCTAGAATAAAATGTTTTAGAATTATCCATAGGAGTTTATTAAGCCATGTGCGATTCTTATTCTTTTGTGTTTTTAATAAACTTACATTTTTTATTAGGCATTTAAGACCTATGTCATAGCTTCTGCATTGAAGTCATATTTCCTGAGTTTAGGCTTTGCTGATGATCTAGTGCACTGCATTTACAAGATACTCCTTGGGTGTCTCTGACTGGTTTTGTTAATAATTGTTTTTTCTTTTCTCATTATAGTATGGCATTTTGAGAAGCCAAATGCTGATCTATACTTGATTGGCCTTTTTACTGGCCTGCAACTGAGGTTTAGAACAAAGAGAATACAAGACTGAAATGGTACAACTAGGATGATAACTTCAGCTCATTCACTAAATGACACCTGGAAATTAAGGGACTAACACTTACCCAGAGAGGAAAGGAAGGATGGTGTAAAGGTTCAGGGAAAGAACAGGCCTGCCCTTAATATTCTGTATATTCTGCATCTGTAAGTTTTCTTGTGACAGATGTTGTCAGTTGGTACTGTATCAGTCAGCTATTTCTGCATAATAAACAACCACTAAATTTTAGTGGCATACAACAGTAAGATGTTGATTTCTGACTAGAGGGCTCTAAGCTGCCCATTGGTCCTGGCCTGCCTATGTATCTCTCACCCTCTCTACACCAAAGACTACCGAGGGAAAGCTTTGTTAATGGCAATGGCAGAGGAACAAGAGAGCCCACACAATCAGGCAAAAACACTTCAAGTGAAATGAAATTTTAAATGATAACTTTGACATCTCATTGGCCAAAGCAGATCACACAGCCAAACACAAACTCTAAAGGGGAGTTCCACGGAAGTGATAGAGAGAAAGTAAATATTTTAAATGACAAATGTTCACAAACAGAGCCCTAGTCTGATGCATTTCAAGATTAATAAAGGTAATCAGACTAAGGAGGTCAAGGTTAAGCCTTAGGTGCCTTTACTCTCATACATTGCTGATAGGACACTGAATTAATACAATATTTCTACACTACATACATTAGCAATTTTTGACTTGTTAACTCCTAAGAATTACCCTTAGATGATGCGAAAAAAATCACAAAGTCATCAATCTCATTTTTATACTAGTGAAATACTAGAAATAACTGCAGGGGATCAGGTTGAATAAAGTATGGCACATCCAGATGACAGACTATCTGGGCCACATTACAGTGACATTATAGCAGAATATTTAATGACATGAGACAATGATGCCAGTATACTTATATAATGAAAAAAGCATGCTACAAAATAGTAGATCTAACATCCCAATTTTGTTTTAAAATCCTGCAGGTATTGGTATTCATGTTAAGATTCTGTAGATATATAAAATATAATAATAGTTATTGTGAATAGAGATCATTTTCCTCTGAAATTCATTGTACCCTTTCTTCTTACACTGAAGGGAAAATAGATTATCCAAGGGCTATATCTGCCTGTATCTAGGCCGGACCATGAGACATAGCTTTTGAAAACAGAATGTGAGTAGAAGTAGTATTTATCCATAAATTCTTGCACAAGGGTTCTTTTCTCTCTTCCTAATAGCTGGAATAGTGATGGCTAAAATAAACTTGTAAGGCACATTGAAGTTGACAGAACTACTACTTTACTTGAAATGTTCTCCTCAGAATTCGTAGATGAAAGGAAAATTAATTTTTATAACCTCTCACCCAATTTTAGGATGACTTTATTATAGCAACTCACATAAACTCTAATACTTCCTTTTTCATGGTTTTCTGCATTTTTCAAAATTTCCATTTTGGATAAATAATAATGTATAACCAACACAAGAAATAAATATTTTTCAACCTAGACATCTTACTCTAAGACTTCCTGAAAATAATGAATTATAAATGTTCTGAGCAGGTACCATTTCATTTCTTCTCTCTTATTCTTATTAAGCATGTGGAGCAAAAAAGCAACAGTGGTTTCAAGTCCTTTCCACTTCTCATCTCTTTCACATATTTCAAAATCATTTTTTAACCAAGAAAGTTTGGAAATAGAATGTATAGTTTGGAGCTCAGGCCAAAATGGATTTGAAATTCCTTCTGAATTTGGATAAATTACCTAACCTCTCCAAGTCTCAATTTTTTTCAACTGTAAAACTTGCATGATTGTAAGGATTAACTGAGCATGTGAGGAGACACACAGCCCAATGGTGTGTGGCATATCAATGTGAATATTTCATGAGATGTACATTTTCTCTACTTCATTTTTTTCATTTATGAAAAATTGACTACTTGATATTGAAAAATGTGTAAAATGTACAATTTTGTCTTCTTAAGCTTGTGCTTTGACCTCTCATACAAAACTTCACATTCCTCTGGAAAATCAAATTAGAGCATTATGTGCCTGAATGTGTCACTAAATTCCTCTTCTCTGTTTGCTTTTCAGTTAGGCAACTGGCCAGTTGAGCTAGGAAAGGAATGTGCTAACAGACATTCAAGGTTAGCACAACATTCCTCCACACTCACTCGAGCTTGTATCTGCAAAATATAGCCAAGACAGAGAATTGGGTTGCTTTTGGCAGAAATTAGAGCCTCCTTTGTGTAAACACAATTAAAAAGTAAGATGAAGGGAGAGATGTAAACAGAAAAAAGAGCCAGTCTGTAAAAGCACTTCATGGGAATTTCATTACATATGTTTTCTGAAAGGCCTAGAAATAACAACATGCATAGTCATGAAGCTCAACTTAAACCCACTAACTCCTACAGCCACTTGTAAGCTTTCACTTATGCTGTACTCCTTTCCTCTAATTTAATTAGCATATTAAATCTACTTTAAGTCTTATATTTGACATCCATAGGCAAAAATACACACATGCGCGTGCGCGCGCGCGCGCGCACGCGCACACACACACACACACACACACACAGATAATTTTAGATGGTAAATCTTTAATGAAATATTTAAAGACTTCTGTCCCTGCTTTTCTCCTATTTCAGGATTTCCTCTTCTTTTCTCTCCCCAACCCTTCCTCTCTTCCTCCATCCCTACTCAGATCTAGTCTTTCCATCATCACTCTTTTACTGTTAACTTTTTTATATTTTTTGTATTGTTGTCATATTACATTCATCTCATTTTTCGCCCTCTGCCCTCCCCTTCCCCATCCTCTTTATCCCCCCACCACAGTCAATCTCACATGTGGTTTGTGTCCATGGGTCATCCATGCTAGTTCCTTGACTATACTGCTCCCCTTCCTTGCCTCCTTCTCCCCCCTCCACTACTCCCTCCCTTCTACACACTAAAAGTGTGTGCCCTATATTCGTGTCTCTCATCCCGTTTTGTTTGGTTGGTTGGTTGGTTGTTCATTAGTCTCCTGTATTAAGTGAGGACATGTAGTATTTAATTTTTGCTGCCTGGCTTATCTCACTAAGCATGATACCCTCCAGTTCCATCCATGCTATCACAAATCGTAGGAGTTCTCTCTTTCTCTCTGCTGTATAGAACTCCATTGTGTAAATGTGCCTAAGTATTTTGATACATTCATCCACTGATGGGCACTTAGGTTGTTTCTAGCACTTGGCTATTGTAAATAGCACTGCTATGAACATAGGGGGTGCATAGGTTCTTCTGAATTGGTGTTTCAGGATCCTGTGGAATCACTGGGTCATAGGGCAATTTTATTTTTAGTTTTTTGAGGAAATTCCATACTGTCTTCCATAGTGGCCGCACCAGTATGCATTCCCATCAGCGGTGCACCAGGGTTCCCTTTCCCCAACATCCTTGCCAGCAGTTGTTATTTGTTGATTTGTTGATGATGGTCATTTTGACAGGTCATTATGACAGGTACCTCACTGTAGTTTTAGTTTGCATCTCTTTGGTGGCTAGTGATGTTGAGCATTCTTTCATGTGCCTGTGAGCCCTTTGTATGTCTTCCTTGGAAAAGTGTCTGTTCAGGTCCTTTGCCCATTTGTTAATTGGGTCATTTGTCTTGTTGGTGTTGAATCATATTAGCTCTTTATATATTTTGGAAACCAAACCCTTGTCTGATGTGTCATTGGCCAAAATGTTTTCCCATATGGTTGGTTCCCTTTTTATTTTCTCAATGTTTTCTTTAGCTGAGCAGAAGCATTTTTAGTTTATTTGTACCTTTATTTTCCTTGTCTTGGAAGATGTTTCAGTGAAAATTTTGCTGTATGGGATGTCTGCAATTTTTTTTGCCTATGTTTTCCTCTAGGGTTTTATGATAGCTCTGCTTATGTTTAAGTCTTTTATCCACCTTGAGTTTACTCTGGTGTATGGTGTAAGTTGGTGGTCTAGTTTTATTTTTTTGCATGTGCCTGTCCAGTTCTCCCAACACCACTTGTTGAAGAGGCTACTGGCACTCCATTTTCTGTTACTTCCTCCTTTGTTGAATATTAGTTACCCATAAAGTCCTGGGTTTATTTCTGGGCTCTCTATTCTGTTCCATTGATCTGTTTGTCTGTTCTTATGCCAGTTCCAGACTGTTTTAGTCACTATTGCTTTGTAATATAGCTTAATGTCTGGTATTGTGATTCCTCCTACTTTGTTCTTCTTTCCCAGGATTGCTATAGTTAGTTGGGGTCCTTTTTGACTCCTTAAGAATTTTTAAATTTAATTTTATTGTTGTTGTATTACATCCATCCCCTTTTTACTCTCCACTGTCCCTGTCCCCATCCACCCACTCCCCAACAAAGTTAATCCCATTTGTTGTCCATGTCCATGGTTCTTCCATGCTAGTTCCTTGACTAAACTGCTTCCTTTCTTTGCCTCCTCCACTCATCTCCCTGCTGCCCCATCCCCTCTGCACACTGAAGATCTATTCCTTGTATTCATGTATCTGGTTCTGTTTTGCTTGTTTGTTTGTTTTGTTCATTATTGTCCTGTAAGGGGTGAGATCATATGGTATTTGTCTTTCACTGACTGGCTTATTTCACGAAGCATAATACTTTCCAGTTCCATCCATGTTGTTGCAAAAGGTAGGAGTTCCTTCTTTCTTTCTGCTGTGTAGTATTCCATTGTTTAAATGTACCAAAGTTTTTAATCCAATCATCCACTGATGGGCACTTAGGTTGTTTCCAGCACTTGCTATTGTAAATAGTGCTGTTATGAACATAGGGGTGCATAGGTTCTTCTGAACTGGTGTTTCAGGGTTCTTTGGGTAAAGTCCTAGCAGTGGAATTGCTGGATTAAAAGACAGTTCCATTTTTAGTTATTGAAGGAAACTCTATACTGTTTTCCATAGTGGCTGCACCAGCCTGCATTCCCACCAACAGTGCACCAGGGTTCCCTTTTCCCCAAACCCTCCCCAACACTTGTTGTTTGCTGATTTATTGATGATTGCCATTCTGAAAGGTGCGAAGTAGTATCTCATTGTGGTTTAAATTTGTGTGTCTCTGATAGCTAGTGATGTTGAGCATTCTTTCATATGCCTTTGGGTCCTGTGTATGTTTTCCTCAGTGAGTTGTCTGTTCAGGTCTTTTGCCCATTTTTTTAATTGGGCTGTCTGTCTCCCTGGTGTTGAGTCACATTAGTTATTTATACATTTTTTAGATCAAACCCTTGTCTGAGGTATCATTGGCAAATATGTTTTCCCATATAGTTGGTTCCCTTTGAATTTTGCTAGTGTTTCTTTAACCAAACAGAAACTTTTCAGTTTGATATAGTCTCATTTGTTTATTTGTTCTTTGATTTCCTTTGCCCTTGGAGAAGTATGAGTAAACATATATCTGCATAGGATATCTAAAATTTAACTGCCTATATTTTTCTCCAGGACCTTATGGTGGCCCTGCTTATGTTTAAGTCCTTTATCCATCTTGAGTTTATTCTGGTGTATGGTGTAAGTTGATGGTCTAGTTTTATTTTTTTTGCTGTCCAGTTTTCCTAACATCATTTATTGAAGAGATTGTTTTTACTCCATTTGATGTTCCTTCCCTCTTTGTCAAATATTAATTGACCATACAGTCCTGGGTTTATGTCTGGGTTCTCTATTCTGTTCCATTGATCCATATGTCTATTCTTATGCCAGTACCAGACTTTTTTGATAACAGTAGCCTTGTAGTATAGTTTGATGTTCGATATTGTGATTCCTCCTACCTTGTTCTTCTTTCTCAAGTTTGCTGTGGCTATTTGTGGGTGTTTTGGGCTCCATATAAATTTTCGAAGTATTTTTTCTATTTCTGTGAAGTATGTCATTGGTATTCAATTTTAATCCAAAGAATCTGTGATTAGCCACCAGGCTCAGGTGGCGCTGAGCTTGACTGAAAAATTTTACTATAATCCAATGAATCTGTGATCAGCTGCCAGGCTAAGGGGCCACTGGGCTAGACTGAAAGATTCAATTGTAATCCAATGAGTTTGTGATCAGCTGCCAGGTCCAGGGGCCACTAGGCAGGACAAACCAACTCACTTGTGAACCAGTGAATTCATGATCAGACATCAGGCTCACTTGCCACTGCATGGGGCTGACTGTCTGACCCAGCTGTAAGTCAGAGAGTTTGTAATCAGCCGCCAGGACCAGGCTCTGCGGAGTGAGAAGGACTGACTCAGTTGCAAAGCAATGAATCCAAGATCAACCACCTGGCCTATACACCACTGTATGAGGCTGACTAACCCAGCTGTAAGTCAGAGAGTTTGTAATCAGCCATCAAGCCCAGGTACTGCTGGGCAAGAGATACCTCTTTAGGTGCCAACTATTATATTTATGCTCAGAGAGCCCAAGGCAGGAGAGGTTTATTTAGATGTAAATAAAAAATTGTAATCAGGAGCCAGGCTTAGGCACCACTGGGTGGGGCAGATTGCTTCCAGTGGGCAGGGCTATGAGGACCCTCATAGGGAAGCCACTTGGTGCAAAGCAGTCTGCCCGAGGTGTGGGGGATGAGTCAGCACCAGGATCCCCACAGCCGCCTTCCCACTTCTCTCCTCCCAGCCACCGCCACAAACTCTCCCTATGTGTCTCCAGTCCTCTTTGCCTTCCCTCTGCTGGAACCCAGGGTAGGTGGGTGCCAATGTATTTTCCTTGTGGTCACCCTAGTAGTGCTCTGTCTCCAGTGCTTTCTCAGGCTAGTAAATCCCGTGGCTATCTGCCCTTCTCAGCAGGCTGCTGCTCTACTCTCTGCCGTGTTGCTGGGGCTGAGACACACAGCTGGTGGACCAGATCCCACCCTTCTCAGGTGGAGCTTCAGGCTCCGTCCCTTCAGCTGCTGCCTCTGGTTGGGGCTCAGCCAGCCCTCTTGCGTTTCCATGATTCCTACCAGTCACATTGTCATAAAGCGTCTTCTTTTGTTCTGTCTGTGGTTATAGGACTTCTTTCCAGCTGGTGCTCTGTTGGTAATTCCAGCTGACTTCTTCTCCAAAAGAGTAATTCCAGATGCAACCTGGGAGGAGATTGGTGTAGCTTGTCTTACTCCTCTGCCATCTTGCCAGATTCTCCATGTGATTTTTTTTTTTAAGATTGTATTTATTATTTTTCAGAGAAAGGGGAAAGGAGAGAGGCAGAGAAGGAGAGAAACATGAACACATGGTTGCTTTTCATCTGCCTCCAACTACAGATGTGGCTGGAGACCTGGCTTGCAACCTAGTTATGTTGCCCTGGCTGGGAATCAAACCAGTGATCTTTAGGTTCACAGGCTGGCATCTTATATACTCCATATGAATTTCTTAGGTGTTTGTTCTAATTCTGTGAAATATGATGTTGGTATTTTAATAGGGATTGCATTGAATCTGTAGATGGCTTTGTGTAGTATGGACATTTTAATTATGTTAATTCTTCTCAGCCATGAAAATAGTATGTGCTTCTATTTATTTGTATCTTCCTTAATTTCTTTCTTCAGTTTTTTGTAGTTTTCTGAGTACAAGTCCTTTACTTCCTTGGTTAAGTTTATTCCTAAGTACTTAATTTTTCATGTTGCTATGATAAATGGGATTTGTTTTCCAGCTTCTATCTCTGATGTTTCATTGTTAATGTATAAAAATGCCTTTGATTTCTGGATATTGACTTTGTATCCAGCTATTTTGCCAAATTCACTTGCTTGGTGGAGTAGATTTTTAGTGGAGTCTATAGGGTTTTGTATGTACACTATCATGTTATCTGCAAATAATGACAGTTTTACTCCTCCTTTCCAATTTGGATATCTTTGATTCCTTTTACTTGTCTGGTTGCTGTGGCTAGAACTTCCAAGACTATGCTATGCTGAGTAGAAGTGGAGAGAGTGGACATTCTTGCCTTGTTCCTGATGATAAGGGAAAGGCTTTCAGTTTTTGCTCATTGAGTATGATCTTAGCTTCAGGCTTATTGTATATGGCCTTTATTATGTTGAGGTATTTTCCCTCTATTCCTATCTTACTGAGGGTTCTACTCATAAAAGGGTGCTGTACTTAATTGAATGCTTTTTCAGAATCTGATGATATAATCATATGGTTTTTGTCTTTCAGTTTGTTTATGTGGTGTATTACATTTATTGACTTGCAAATATTAAACCATCCTTGCATCCCTAGGATGAATCCCACTTGGTCATAAGGTATAATATTTTAAATCTTTTGCTGGATCCAGTTTGCCAATATTTGGTTGAGAATTTTCGCATTTAAGTTCATCAGAGATATTGGCCTGTAGTTTTCTTTCTTTGTTGGGTCTTGACCTGGTTTTGGGATTAGAATAATACTGGCCTCCTAAAAAGAATTTTGGAGTCTTCCCTCTTCTTGGATTTTTTGGAATAGTTTGAGGAGGATAGGAGTTAGTTCTTCCCTAAATGTTTGGTAAAATTCACCTGTGTGGCCACCTGGACCAGGGCTCTTATGTGCTGGGAGATTTTTGATTACTTCTTCAATTTCAGTAGTTGTTATTGGCTTATTCAGGCTTTCTGCTTCTTCTTGTTTGAGTTTTTGTATGCTGAACATTTCCAGAAACTTGTTCATTTCATCCAGATTGTCAAATTTCTTGTCATATAGTTGTGTGTAGTAATTTCTTACAATCCTTTGTATTTCTGTGGTACAGGTTATGCCTTCTCCTCTGTCATTTCTGATTTTGTTTATTTGGGTCCTCTCTCTTTTTCTCTTGATGAGTCTTGTTAATGGTTTGTCAATTTTGTTTATCTTTTCAAACAACCAGCTCCTGGTCTTGTTGATCCTTTGAATTGTGCTTTATGTTGTTTAATTCTGCTCTGGTCTTAATTTCTGTCCTTCTGCTTGCTCTGAGCTTTGTTTGTTGTTGCTGTTCTAGTTCTTGAAGATTTATGGTTATGTCATTTGTATGAGTTTCTTCTAGCCTTTTTAGGTAGGCCTGTATTGCTATGAATTTCCCCCTTGAGGCCTGCCTTTACTGTGTCCCATAGGTTTTGGGGTGTTGTGAGTTCATTTTCATTTGTTTCCAGATACTTCTAGATTTTTTTCTTTGATCTCATTATTAACCCATTCATTAGATAATAGCATGTTATTCAGTTGTCATGAAATGTATTGTTTTTGGATGTTTTCTTCTTAAGATTGGTTTCTCATTTCAAGCCATTGTGATCTGAGAAGATGCTTGCTATGATTTCAATTTTCTTGAAGTTTTAGAGGCTTGTTTTGTGTCCTACCATGTGGTTTATCTTTGAGAATGTTCCATGTGCATTAGAAAAGAATGTGTATTTTGCTTCTTTGGGGTGAAAAGTTCGGTAGATGTCAGTTAAGTCCATTTCATCTAGATAGTTCAATGCTATCATATCCTTGGTGTTTTTTGTTTGTTTGTTTGTTTGTTTTTTGTTGTTTTTGTTTTTGTTTTTTTTGCTTTGAAGATCTGTCCATTGTTGATAATGGGGTATTAAAATCCCATACTATTAGTGTGTTGCTGTCTATATCCTCCTTGAAGTCCTCCAAGGTTTTCCTTATATATTTGGGTGCTCCTATGTTGTGTGCCTATATATTTGTGAGGGTTATATTTTCTTAATGGGTTGTTCCCTTAAGTATTATGAAATGCTATTCTCTGTCTCTTCATTATGAAATCTATTTTGTCTGATATACATATTGCTACCTCAGCCTTTTTTTATGTCTATTTGCTTGAAATAAATTTTTCCATCCCTTCACTTTCAATCTGTGTCAATCTTTTGTTCTAAGATAGATCTCTTGCAGACAGCATATACGTGGATCATGTTTTCTTATCCATTCAACTACCCTATGTCTTTTTATTGGTTCATTTAATCCATTTACATTTATGATTATTATTGAGACGTACTTCATTGACTTTTCCCCCTTTATTTCTGTATTCCTCTCTCTTTTTGTTTCTTCATCTTTTTATTTTTTTAATTTTTAATTTTTCATATTTTATTTATGATTTCCAGAGAGAGGGAAAAGGAGAGAAACAGAGACAGAGAGAAACAGCAATGTGTGGTTGCCTTTCACCTGCCTCTAGCTACTGGCCTGGCAGGAGGCAAGGTTGTAGACCTGCCTTACAACCTGGTTATGTGCCCTGGCTGGGAATCAATCCAGTGACCTTTGGGTTCTCAGATATGCACCTTATCCACTGTGCCACCAGCCAGGGCCTCTTCATCTTTTTAGAGCAGGCCTTTTAGCATCTCTTGCAGTGCTAGTTTGGTGGAGGTGTATTCATCTAACCTTATTTTGTCTGTGAATCTCCTTATTTCAGCTTCCATTTTGAATGAGAGCTTTGCTCAGTAGAGTATTCTTGGTTTGCAGACCTTTGTTTTTTATTACTTGGAGTATTTTTTGCCATTCTCTTCTGGCTTCTCTTGTTTCTGCTGAGAAATCAGTCAATTACCTTATCTGAGCTCCCTTATATATTACCTGCTGTTTCTCTCTTGATGCTTTTAGGATTCTCTCTTTGTCTTTGAAATTTGCCATTTTAATTATGATGTGTCTTGGAGTAGGACTTTTGGTTCATTGGGACACTCTGTGCTTCCTGAATTTGAGTGACTCTTTTCACTCATCATTTCAGGAAAGTTTTCTGTCTTTACTTTTTCAAACAGGCTTTCTATCCTTTGCTTCTCTTCTCTTTCTGGTATCCCTATGATATGAATATTGTTGTGTTTCATGATGTCCTGTATCTCTCTTAAAAGGTCTTCATTCCTTTTCATTCTTTTTTCACTTTGTTGCAATATTTGGTTATTTTTTTTCCTTTTTGTCCTCCAACACTCTGATTCAATACTCTCCTTCATCTAACCTGCTTTGAGTTCTTCCTATTGTGTTCTTCAGTTCTGAGATTATGTTCTTCATTTCCTCCTGATGGTTCCTATGTCTCTTTTTTTTTTTTTTAATTTTATTGTTGTTGTATTACATTCATCCCATTTTTGCTCCCCTCTATCCCCCTCCCCACCCACCCATTCCCCCCAAAGTCAATCCCACCTGTTGTCCATGTCCATGGTTCCTTTATACTAGGTTCTTGTCTAAGCTGCTCCCCTTTCTTGCCTCTGCCTCCCCACTCCCC
>PVIW01015916.1:6006-18328 GCA_004026585.1 Noctilio leporinus | reverse complement strand
TGCTTATGTTTAAATCCTTTATCCATCTTGAGTTGATTCTGGTGTATGGTGTAAGTTGGTGGTCTAGTTTTATCTTTTTGCATGTTGCTGTCCAGTTCTCCCAACACCATTTGTTGAAGAGACTGTTTTTACTCCATTGGATGTTCCTTCCCCCTTTGTCAAATATTAGTTGACCATAGAGTCCTGGGTTAATTTCTGGGCTCTCTATTCTTTTCCATTGATCTATATGTCTATTCTTATGCCAGTACCAGGCTGTTTTGATGACAGTAGCCTTGCAGTATTGTTTGAAGTCTGGTATTGTGATTCCTCCTACCTTGTTCTTCTTTCTCAAGATTGTGGTGTCTATTCATGGGCGTTTTTGGCTCCATATAAATTTTTGAAGTATTTTTTCTATTTCTGTGAAGTCTGTCCCTGGTATTTTAATTGGGATTGCATTGAATATGTAGATTGCTTTGGATAATATGGACATTTTAATGATGTTAATTCTTCCCATCCACAAACATGGTATATGCGTCCATTTATTTGTGTCTTCCTTGATTTCTTTCTTCATTGTAGAACTGATGACCTCTTTAAGCTTCAAGCATGTAGTATAACTTGAATAAAAATAAAAACTAAAATAAAAGGAAAGTATAATACAAGTTATCTACTCAAATTTACTGCTTCAAGAAACACACTTTGCACTAGGCCTAAGATGTCAAATCTGGATGGATAGTGAAAAATTTTTTTCTTTATAAATAGAATAGTTTTCAACATCTGCACTGTCATCAAATAGCTTCATATTCAGGGCTACACTTAGCAATATCAGCTTTTTTTTTCCCCTGTAGAACCAGTGGACTGGAAGACAAGTAAGAAAGCATCAAGCCAGGGAGCAATTTCTTTCTACACTCTAGAGCAGCAATTTTCAACCTTTTTCATCTCATGGCACACATAAACTAATTACTAAAATTGTGTGGCAAATATACATATTTTTTGCCTGACAAAACAATAAGTATAATTTTGATTAATTTCAAATGAGCCGGCTGTTGTGTTGGCTGTTATCATTTTTTAATTTGACAATCTAAGGGAAAAGAAGTCAGTGCCCCTGAATAAATCGTCAGGTATTGCACATTAAAAAAAGTCTTGTGGCACACCAGTATGGCTGAAAATCTCTGTTCTGAAGGGAATTAAAGCATTGTTGATGCTTCTGTGGTCTCTAAAGTAAGAGCTGTGATCATTACCTCATGTCTACCTTCACCTTACCTTTCTGTGACCAGCATTCATTACAACAAAAACATTTCTATCCTTTATTTCCTTGTTTTTGGTTATGGACCTTTCTTTTCTGCATATAAAGACTTTTAACATTCCTTGGAAGGCTAACTTGGTGGTTGTGCATTAAGTTTTTGTTCATCAGGGAAAATCTTTATTTCTTTAATTCTGAATTATAGCCTTGCTGGATATAGTAGTATCCTAGGTTGTAATATTCCTTTCTTCCAGCCCTTTAAATACTTCCCACCACTTCCTTATGTCCAGTCAAGTTGCCTCTGAGAAATCAATAGCCTTCTGGGGCTAATAGCCTTCTGGGGTTTCCCTTGTATATGACTTGTTTCATTCTTGCTGCCTTCAGGATTGCCTTTTTATTTAGAGCTTTTGCCATTTTAACTACAGTATGTCTTGATGTGGTTCTCTTTGGGTTCATCATGTCTGGAACTCTCTGTGCTTCCTGAAGTGAACCTGGATGTTTGTTTCCTTCCCCAGGTTAGGAAAGTTTTCAGCCATTATTTCTTCAAATATTCTTCCTACCCCCCCCCCCATCTCTCTCTCTCTCTTATCCTCTGGAATCCCTATAATACAAATACAAGTGTTAGGGAACTTGATGTTGTCACAAAGATCTCTTATCCTATCCTCATTTTTAAAAAATTATTTTTTTTATTTTGCTATTGTGACTCAGTGATTTCCATTCTTCTGTTTTACAGGCTTCTAATTTGTTCTTCTGCATGACCTACTCTACCATGTATTCCTTCTAATGTATTCTTCATTTCAGTCATACTCTTCTCTGATTGGTGAAGTGCCTTTTGAGTTCCTCTATTCTACTTTCAAGTTTGTTGAGCATCCTTATAGCTGCTTCTTTGAATTTGTTATCAGGTGAATTATTTATTTTCCATTTCATTAAGGTTTGTCTCCAGTTTTTTTCCTTTTTCTTTCATTTGGAGAATATTATTTTGTTTTCTCATTCTGTTTTGACTTTTTGTGTTTGTTTGTATGAGTTAGATGGAATAGCCTATCTCTCCCACTCTTGAAAAAGTAGTCTCTGTGTATTGTGTTGGATAGTTTTGGCAATTTGGTTGTAGTTGGAGCAGGTGCATGCAGTTCCTGGTGTGTCATTTGGCACAAAGGAATAGGTTCCAGGTAGGGCAGCGAGGTGTGCTTCCATTTCCTTGCCCTTTTCATGTAGTGGGGTAGCCTTGTATATGCACACAGTTGTACTTTGCTAAGTTCTGTATCCTCTCTGAGTGGTGCAGACTCACATATGCCCAGCAGCACCCACTCATTCCGCATAGATAGCCCTGAGTGCATCCCTTGTTGCTTTAATTGCCCACAACAGCAAATACTTACCTGATACTTATTGAAAATAAGGAGATTCAAAGGGTTATCCCATTGAATCCTACAGCAACTTAATCAGGCGGGCACTGTCATCATCATTAAATGGAAATTGAGAACGGGATCAAAATTATACAACTAGCAGTGGCAAGAGACTGAGATCTGAATCCATGAAGCTTGAGTCTCAAGCCCCTGTCCCCACACACTATGCTGTACCTCACTGCAGATGAGGATGAAAAGCACACACCCATTTCTGAGGACCTCCAGGAGAGTTTCTTTTTTCCATGACTTTAAGCTGTTAGGTGTGTTGGAGATTGCAGCCAAAGGAGGAAAGAGTTGAAATTTAAAGACAAAGCAGGACTGCTGCTCAATTTGAAAACATACTGCTTTAAAGAGATTCAGGGCAAGCAATCAAAGCAGAAAGGAGCTGCCAAAGGACCATAAATATGGATGTGAATATAGTTGTGGTATGGACATATTCTAAGAGAGAGAGTCAGTTTAGCTGAATCTGAAACTACTCTATTCAACTAGTTTAGTTAAAAAAAGAAAACACCAGTACAACACCAATATAGCTCACTATTTGGTGAATGAATGTTTTTCCCCCCACAAACATGAATAAAGTTATACTTAGGAAGCTAAGTAATTCCCTTTGCTTCTCAGTGAAGGGCCAATTATCTTGAGATGGAGACTAGCAACCACCTGATAGACCATGGACATTTACTGGCTGAGAGGAACATGTTAGCACCTCTGCATTGAAATGGAGGCTGTTTGGCATCTGTTGCAGGTGTCACCCAACCCAGAAGGGGAAGACATTGGTGAGAAGAAGACGGTGTTTACTTAGCTCATTGCAAAATGGATGTAAGGGAGAAAGATAAGACATTCTGGTGAAAAGACCAGAATAGGGGTCCTGGGAGAAAAACAACAATGAGTAATTCTGCCCTTGACCTCATTAATCAATAATACAGATGGCACTGTTTACAAAGGCCATCTGCTGGCAAACTCCTCCATAAATTAAAGCCAGAGGCTCTATTTTACCCCTACAGTTCTAGGAATCCCTCCCAGGTGAAATTTCATCTTGATATTTCTGGAGTACATTTTGCACTGATTCTATTAAATACACAGCTTCAGTTTCCTTCTTATAATTTCACTTAGTTTCAGAGCAGCATAATGAAAAAAAAATAAACAAAACAAAACAAAAACAACCCTATACTTCCAAAACAGGGGAAAATATTCTCCTTTATTCAAGTGCCAAGTGATAAACTTAGATTCTTTAGGAGGCTAAAAATAATTGTTTATGGTAAAATTATATGTGGTTATGTATTGCAAATCTATATACAGCTATTTATAGATGATAATATGCACACATAGTATATATAAAGATATATCATGTGTATACAATATAATATAATACAATATAATATATATGATGATTTTTCTTAATTAAGAATGAAATTTGACATTGCAGGCACATTTTATAAAGCACAAATACCTGCAACTTGTGAGCAATTTGCATTTTAAAAAGTAACCATTGAAGCAGTCAGAACACTATTAATATATGACATAAAACATAAACTGCTATAGTCTCAGAAAAATATTATTTCACATAAATTTCATGGAAAGGAATTTGAAAAATCTTAGCATGAATTTTATTCTAAGCTTTTGAGCTGACACATTTCCATAGCCAATTCTAATCTCGGAAAAGAAAACCACACAACATGTAGAAAGGATGGGGCTTTGGGTTGTCACCCACAGAACCTGAGTCATGGTAGCACTAGGGTTCAAAATGGGTGAGAGGGTCTGAGTTGAGTTTCCCTCTGATGGGGAAGTATTGTCACTACTTCAGTTTATTATTCCAGTATGCTTTTAAAATACTTCAATTGTGGGAAAATTCACCAAAACACAAATAGCTCCTGCTTTCCAGTTTACTGTCAAAAATGGAGAATAATAATCAGGCCACATAAAAAGACAATATGCTTTTGCAAAATACAATGAACTGCTTTTTATTTTTATATTTATTAAGTTTGAGACATATTTACCAAAAGAGATGGGGCAGATGCTGTGGATGTCCCTGTGGTCTAGCTGTGGTGAGCCCACATGGGCATTTTTAGAAAGAAATTCTTCTCCTTCCCCACTCTGAACCCTGAATCCCTTCTGGTGGCTCCTGGGGAAGCCATTCTGTGCTTTCTGGTCCTGGGCCTCATGGTCACCTCCAGGCTCAGTTTGTGGCCCATGTAGATGTAGAGGAGCTTGGTGCTATGGTCATGGCTCTTTAGGGCCATGCCCAAGATGGCCCAGGAACTGCTCAGCAGAGTGAATTTCCTCCAGCCCACACAAAGGAGGAGTATATTTTGTAGAAGTTTTTCTCCAGCCAGTGCACCTGTAGGAGTTGCTTGGCTACTCTGATGCAGGGCAGGTCTGTAAAGACGCCCAGGTGTCAGGCCACCCAGAAGTCTTGGTGGTGGAGCACCTCATTTCCATTGAGAAGGAGGACCTGGGGCACAAAGCTGCACTCCTTCTTCTACAGCTGCCACACTGGGTCCACAAGGAAGGGCACCTCTTGGAAGACCAGGAAGTCCCAACAGGAAGAGTGCCCGCAGGCTAACCATGTGGCAGTCATACATCACCTTGAGTTTAGGGCCACTGAACACCATTAGTGAGGGGCAGGGTCTGACACTGTAGCCCTTCACAAAGGATGCATCCATGCCCTTGACCCTTGGTAGGCCGTTGAAGGAGGGATCCTACCACCATGCCACCATGTCCAAGCTTGAACACCAGTGTTAAGCAGGGTCTGCTTCCTATGTGTCTACATGTCCAATGGGCCAACCAGCCAGTTACCCACAGGTATGGGCCTGACCCACATACCCTCAGTACCCCTCTGACTTTTGTGCCCTCCCTCCATGCCCCAAGACATAAGCCCCTACTTATTAATCTTCACAAACATGAAAATGAGTTCAGGTTTTTAATTTTATTTTTTTAAAGAAATCTCATTTTGAGTTCTAGTTTTATGTGAAGAAAATAAGTGACAAGTAAACAAGTGGCTACTGGAGAGATATTTAAATAAAATTGAGATTCATCAGGATAGCACATAAAGATAGTGGTCTTCTGAAAGCTTTTCATTGATCGTGCTGAACAATAACCATGCAGGCTCGTAATGAAACAAATGCTGGGGACCCAGAAGTGTCTTCTCAATCATCCATAATATTATGTGCAGTAATTTTCATGTTAAGTGTAAAATATTGCCTGCAAGGTCTTCAAAATAGGGTAGCCCAGAGTGTTCTCATACCTGTCAGGATTCACAGGGAGTAGCTCTGCCTTAGGGAGGAAAACACTGACGGATCCTGCTGTGCTCCCTTTGCCCACCCACTCGGAGTAGAGACTGTTTTTACCACCAGCCTTGCTGTGTCAGCACCCAGCACTGCATTTAGCAGCATTAGGTAAGAGTCTGTTGATTAAATGTGGCATATTTAGGGTAATGTCACATAACCGGAAGCATTAGCTTGCCTGGTCTGCTTGGATGATTGGCCCTCGCCTGGGAGAGCTGGGCAGTGTTGGCAGACCCCAGGCACTGTTGGCAGATGGGGGCTGCCTCCTCTGGGAGCTGCAGGGGCAGGGCCAGTCATCACAAGAACCAGCGAGGTTGCAGGCTGCCCTACAGGGGTGCCAGGTGCCCATCACAGACAGGAACCTCCGACAGGAGTTGGAGGGGACACCCTGTGGGCCCCAGAACACTGGCAACCCTAAAACCCAGCTAGGCTATGGAAGGCCCAAGCCTACCTGGGGGCTGACACTCAGAATCAGCCCTGACTGTGACAATCACAGACCCTGCCATTCCAAGACCAGCTAGACTGTAGACTGCAGACACCTGACCAAGAAAAAGAGGCAGCCTCAGGAAATGGATTGCTGCTAATATCAAGCACCTAAGTTACACAGAGAACTACAGTGAACTATTAATCCCCAACGTATCCTTTTCAGAAGTTACTTCTCACATATTTTTAATCCTCCCCTATTGCAATCCACCTAAATACCGAAGACCCTCCCCCTACTCTTGATTTAAAGTCTACTCACTCTCTGGTTACAACGCATTCCCAATCCTCAATCTAAGTACTCTTCCCCTCCCCAGCCACCTAAACCCTTTCTTTATTCTTTTCTTTCTTCCTTTTTCTTTTCTTTTCTTTTCTTCCTGTTAAAGCCCACAGGTCTTGGCTCCACCTGGACCAATCAGAGATCATAAAGGGTGAACAGCCACCGAAACACTTTTTTATTAATATTATTTTTTCTTTTTCTTATTTTTTCCTTTTTTTTCTTTTTCTTTTTTAAATTAAAAAAAAAATTATTTTTCTCTGCTATAAGCCCACAGGTCCTGGCTCCACTTGGACCAATTAAGGGTGAATAGCCACCTAAACCCTTTTTGCTTATTTTACATATATATATAAAACTCACACTCAGGAAATGGATCGCTGCTAATCTTGAGCACCTGAGTTACACCGAGAGCTACATGAACTATTAATCCCCAACATATCCTTTTCAAAAGTTACTTCTCACATATTTTTTTTTATTGTTCTTGTATTACATCCATCCCCTTTCTGCTCCCCTCTGTCCCCCTCCCCACCCACCCATTCCCCCCAAAGTCAATCCCACCTGTTGTCCATGCCCATGGTCCCTTTATACTAGGTTCTTGTCTAAGCTGCTCCCCTTCTTTGCCTCTGCCTCCCCTCTCCCCCCCAACCCCGTTCCCCCTAACCACTGAAGGCCTATTCCTTGTATTCATATACTTGGTTCTGTTTTGCTTGTTGTTAGTTTTGATCATTATTGTCCCATAATGGGTGAGATCATATGGTATTTGTCCTTCACTGACTGGCTTATTTCACTAAGCATAATATTCTCCAGTTCCATCCATGTTGTTGCAAAGGGTACAAGTTCCTTCTTTCTTTCTGCTATATAGAATTCCATTGTGTAAATGTACTAAAGTTTTTTGATCCAATCATCCACTGATGGGAACTTAGGCTGTTTCCAGTACTTGGCTATTGTAAATAATGCCGCTATGAACATAGGTGTGCATAGGTTCTTATGAATTGGTGTTTAAGGATTCTTTGGGCATAGTCCAAGTAGTGGAATTGCTGGATCAAAAGGCAGTTCCATTTTTAGTTTTTCAAGGAAACCCCATACTGTTTTCCACAGTGGCTGCACCAGCCTACATTCCCACCAACAGTGTACGAGGGTTCCCTTTGCCCCGCATCCTCGCCAACACTTGTTGTTTGTTGATTTGCTGATGATTGCCATTCTGACAGGTGTGACTTCTCACATATTTTTAATCCTCCCCTATCTAATTCAATCTAAATACCCAAGACCCTCCCCCTACTCTTGATTTAAAGTCTATTCACTCTCTACTCAACGCATTCCCAGTCCTCAATCTAAGTATTCCTCCCTTTCCCAGACACCTAAGTATATATATATATATATATATATACATATATATATATATATACACACACACACATAGGCTTACGCTGTTCACTCATACTTAAGGCTTTCTGATTCTTCCTCTCCTTATTTATGTGAGAAAGGATAGAAGGAGCATCTTGGCTGGAAGGAAAGGAGCAACATACACAACCAATCCAGAATACAACCAGACAGCCCAAATAAAGTCCACACCAAGAACAACAAGTGGAGAAAATCTGGGAGACTGCAACACTGAACTCCACAAATCTCCTAACACAGAAGGGTGCTCAACTAAGGCAAGGAAGCAAAGCAGATTAATCCAAGGAAAAAATAAAAAACAAAAAGCAAGCAACAATAGACACCCAAAATGGGGAAAAAAAGAATCAGCCCATCACCAAAAGGAAAGGAAGAATCGCCAGAAAGACCACCTAATGAAACAGAGGCATACAAAATATCAGATAAGGAATTCAAAAGAATGATGATAGAGAAGCTCAATGGGGTTAGCCAGCTCAAAGAAAACTATAAACAACTCCAGGGAAGTTACAAGGAACTTACTGAGAACTACAACAGCATCAAAAAGTACACAGAAACTATCAATAAGTGCTAGGAGGAAATGAAGAATACAATTTCTGAATTGAAGAATACAGTAGAAGGAATCAACAGTAGGCTAAAGGAAGCAGAGGACCGGATCAGTGAGTTGGAGGATAATGTAGACAACTACTCCAAGGCAGTACAAGAGAATAAAAAAAGGCTGAACAAGATTGAAGAGGGTTTAAGAGAGCTGCAGGACAACATGAAACGTAACAACATCCATATCATAGGCATACCAGAAGGAGAAGAGAAGCAAGGAATGGAAAACCTGTTCAAAAAAGTCATGATAGAAAATTTCCCTAACAAGATGAGTGAAAACATTAATCAAGTTCAGGAAGCACAGAGGGTCACAATGAAGATCAAACCAAACAGACCAATACCAAGGCACATTATTATTAAAATGGCTAATATCAAAGACAAAGAGAGAATCCTAAAAGCATCAAGAGAAAAATGACAAATAACATATAAGGAGGCTCCAATAAGGCTATCAAATGATTATTCAACAGAAACAATTCAAGCCAGAAGGGAATGGCAAAAAGTATTTCAAGTCATGGTAAACAAAGGCCTGCAACCAAGAATACTCTACCCAGCAAGGATCTCATTCAAGATAGAAGGAGAAATAAGGAGTTTCCCAGACAAAAAAAGACTAAAAGGATACATCTCTACCAAACCAGCATTGCAAGAAATGCTAGAGGGTCTGCTTTAAAAACAAACAAATAAATAAAAGGAAGAAACAGAGGAAGTCAAAGAAGAATACAGATACAAAGGGAGAAAATGACAATGAATAAGTATCAATCAATAATAACCTTAAATGTAAATGGATTAAATGCACCAATCAAAAGACATAGGGTCGCCCAATGGATAAGACAACATGACACACATATATGCTGTCTTCAAGAGACCCACATCAGAACAAAAGATTGACATATATTGAGAGTGAAGGGATGGAAAAATATATATCAAGCAAATGGACATGGAAAAAAGAAGCTGGAGTAGCAATACTGATTTCAGACAAAATAGATTTTACAATGAAGGCCATAAAAAGGGACAAAGATGGACATTTCATAATACTTAAGGGAACAATCCATCAAGAAGAAATAACTCTGGTAAACATATACGCTCCCAACATAGGAGCTCCGAAATATATAAGGAAAATCTTGGAGGACTTTAAGAAAGATATAGGCAGCAACACACTAAGAGTAGGGGATTTTAATACCCCACTATCAATAATGGACAGATCTTCCAAACAAAAAATCCCCAGAGATGTTGTGGCATTGAACAACACTCTAGAGGAAATGGACCTAAATGATGTATACAGAGTCTTTTACCCCAAAGAAGCAAAATACTCATTCTTTTCAAATGCACATGGATCATTCTCTAAGATAGACCACATGGTAGGTAACAAGACAAACCTCCACAAATATAGGAAAATTGAAATCATACTAAACATCTTCTCAGATCACAATAGCTTGAAACTAGAAACCAATCTGTAGGGAAAAAACCAAAAATTCTCTAACTTATGGAGACTGAATAACATGCTTTTAAGCAATGAATGGGTTAACAATGAAATCAAAGATGAAATAAAAAAGTTTCTGGAAACAAATAACAATGAACACACAAAGTCCAAAACCTATGGGACACAACAAAGGCAGTGCTCAGAGGGAAATTTATAGCAATACGGGCCTTCCTAAAAAGGTTACAAGAAGTTTATAAAAACAGCCTAACCATAAAACTGCAAGAACTAGAGGAACATCAACAAACAAAGCCCAGAGCAAGTAGAAGGAAGGAAATCAACAAGATCAGAGCAGAACTAAATAACTCAGAGATTCAAACTATAATTTGAGGAATCACCGGGTCCAGGAGCTGGTTCTTTGAAAAAAGAAACAAAATTGACAAGCCTTTATCCAGACTCATCAAGAAAAAGTGAGAGAGGACCCAAATAAACAGAATCAGAACTGACAGAGGAGAAATCACAACTGATACTTCAGAAATACAAAAGATTGTAAGAAATTACCACAAACAACTATATGACAAGAAATATGACAACTTGGATGTAATGGACACATTTCTGGAAAGGTATAATCTACCAAAACTGAACCCAGAAGAAGCAGAAAGCCTGAATAGACCAATAACAACTAGTGAAATTAAAGAAGTAATCCAAAATCTCCCAAAGCACAAAAGCCCTGGACCAGATGGATACACAGGTGAATTTCACCAAACATTTAAAGAACTATCTCCTATCCTTCTCAACCTATACCAAAAAATACAGGAAGAGGGAAGACTCCCAAACTCTTTCTATGAGGCCAATATTATTCTAATCCCCAAACAAGGGCAAGACACAACTAAGAAAGAAAGCTACAGGCCAATATCTCTGATGAACATAGATGCTAAAATTCTCAACAAAATATTGGCCAACCGGATTCAGCAGTACATTACAAAGATCATACACCATGATCAAGTGGGTTTCATCCCAGGGATGCAAGGATGGTACAATATTTGTAAATCAATAAATGTAATACACCACTACAACAAATTGAAAGATAAAAACCATATGATCATATCAATAGATGCTGAAAAAGCATTTGGTAAAGTACAGCAACCATTTATGATAAAAACCCTCAGCAAAATGGGAATAGAGGGAGCATACCTCAACATCATAAAGGCCATCTATGAGAAACCTGAAGCCAACATCATACTTAATGGACAAAAACTGAAAGCTTTCCCCCTAGGATCAGGAATGAGACAATGCTTTCCACTTTCTCCACTTCTGTTCAACATCATCTTGGAAGTTCTTGCCAAAGCCATTAGAGAAGAAAAAGGAATCAAAGGTATCCAAATTGGAAAGGAGGAAGTCAAACTGTCATTATTTGCAGATGATATGATAGTGTACATACAAAACCACATAGCCTCCACCAAAATCTTACTTGACCTAATAAGCAAATTTAGCAAAATAGCTGGGTATAAAGTCAATATCCAGAAATCAAAAGCATTTTTGTATACCAATAATGAAACATCAGAAGCACAAGCGAGAAAACAAATCCCATTTACCATAGCAACAAGAAAAATAAAGTACCTAGGAATCAACTTAACTAAGGAGGTAATAGACTTGTACTCAGAAAACTACAGATCAATCAAGAAAGTAATCAAGGAAGATACAAATAAATGGAAGCATATACCATGTTCAGGGATGGGAAGAATTAACATCATTAAAATGTCCATACTACCCTAAGCAATCTACATATTCAATGCAATCCCAATTAAAATACCAATGACAGACTTCACAGAAATAGAAAAAATACTTCAAAAATTTATATGGAGCCAAAAATGCCCATGAATAGCCACAGCAATCTTGAGAAAGAAGAACAAGGTAGGAGGAATCACAATGCCAGACTTCAAACAATACTACAAGGCTACTGTCATCAAAACAGCCTGGTACTGGCATGAGAATAGACATATAGATCAATGGAACAGAATAGAGAGCCCAGAAATTAACCCAGGACTCTATGGTCAACTAATTAATATTTGACAAAGGGGGAAGGAACATCCAATGGAGTAAAAACAGTCTCTTCAACAAATGGTGTTGGGAGAACTGGACAGCAACATGCAAAAAGATAAAACTAGACCACCAACTTACACCATACACCAGAATCAACTCAAGATGGATAAAGGATTTAAACATAAGCAGTGCCACCATAAAGGTCCTGGAGAAAAATAT
>PVIW01015915.1:0-18243 GCA_004026585.1 Noctilio leporinus | reverse complement strand
AAAAAGACTCTGTATACATCAGTTAGGTCCATTTCCTCTAGAGTGTTGTTCAATGCCACAGCATCTCTGGGGATTTTTTGTTTGTATGTTCTGTCCATTGTTGATAGTGGGGTATTAAAATCCCCTACTATTAGAGTGTTGCTGTCTATGTCTTTCTTAAAGTCTTCCAAGATTTTCCTTATATATTTCGGAGCTCCTATGTTGGGTGAGAATATGTTTATCAGAGTCATTTCTTCTTGATGGATTGTTCCCTTAAGTATTATGAAATGTCCATCTTTGTCCCTTTTTATGTCCTTCATTGTAAAATCTATTTTGTCTGAAATCAGTATTTCTACTTCAGCTTTTTTTTCATGTCCATTTGCTTGATATATAGTTTTCCATCCCTTCACACTCAATCTGTGTCGATCTTTTGTTCTGAGGTGGGTCTCTTGAAGACAGTATATATGTGGGTCATGTTGTCTTATCCATTCGGCTACCCTATGTCTTTTGATTGGTGCATTTAATTCATTTACATTTAAGGTTATTATTGATTGATACTTATTCATTGCCATTTTCTCCCTTTGTGTCTGTATGCCTCTTTGGCTTTCTCTGTTTCTTCATTTTATTTCTTTACTTATTTTTAGAGCAGACCCTTTAGCATTTCTGGCAATGCTGGTTTGGTAGAGATGTATTCTTTTAGTCTTTTTTTTGCCTGGGAAGTTCCTTATTTCTCCTTCTATCTTGAATGAGAGCCTTGCTGGGTAGGGTATTCTTGGTTGAAGGCCTTTGTTTACCATGACTTGAAATACTTTTTGCCATTCTCTTCTGGCTTGAATTGTTTCTGTTGAATAATCATTTGATAGCCTTATTGGAGCCCCTTTGTATGTTATTTGTCTTTTCTCTCTTGATGCTTTTAGGATTCTCTCTTTGTATTTGAAATTCGCCATTTTAATAATAATGTGCCTTGGTGTTGGTCTATTTGGGTTGATCCTCATTGGGACTCTCTGTGCTTCCTGAACTGGATTCATGTTTTCACTCATCATGTTAGGAAAATTTTCTATCATGACTTTTTTCAACATGTTTTCCATTCCTTGTTTTTCTTCTCCTTTTGGTATGCCTATGATATGGATGTTGTTACGTTTCATGTCCTGCAGCTCTCTTAATCCCTCTTCAGTTTTATTCAGCCTTTTTTGATTCTCTTGTACTGTCTTGGAGTATTTGTCTACATTATCCTCCAACTCGCTGATCCAGTCCTCTGCTTCTTCTAGCCTATTGTTGATTCCTTCTACTGTATTCTTCAATTCAGAAATTGTATTTTTCATTTCCTCCTGGCACTTATTGATAGTTTCCATGTCCTTTTTCATGCTGTTGTAGTTCTCAGTAACTTCAGTAACTCAGTAACAAGTTCCTTGTAACTTCCCTGGAGTTCTTTGTAATTTCCCTGGAGTTGTTTGTAGTTCTCCTGGAGTTGTTTACAGTTTTCTTTGATGTGGCTGAGCTCACTGAGCTTCTCTATCATCATTCTTTTGAATTCCTTACTGATATTCCAGGTGCCTCTGTTTCATTTTGTGTTCTTTCTGGGGATTCTTCCTTTCCTTTTGGTGATGGACTGATTCTTTTTTTCCCCATATTTGGTGTCTGTTCTTGCTTTTTATTTATTTATTTTTGTTCTTTCCTTGGGTTAACCTGCTTTTCTTCCTTGCCTTAGTTGAGCACCCTTCTGTGATAGGATATTTGTGGAGTTCAGTGTTGCCGTCTCCCAGATTTTCTCCACTTGCTGTTCTTGGTGTGTCCTTTATTTGGGCTGTCTGGTTGTATTCTGGGCCTGTGGGCTACTGACCTGCTGGCCTCCTCTGCCTCTGGGCTGTGCTGCCCTGTGTCCAGATGCTGCCCTCTCCAATTCCTAGGGTCCTGAAGTGTCTCAGGCTTCCTATCCTGTCCTCAAGCTGCTTTGGTACTCAAAAACACCATCAGCACCTCTCTATATTCTGTTGCCATGTTACCTCTCCAACTTCGGAATCTTGAACATGCTTTAATTAACTTTTTTTAAATCCATGGACATCAAAATGTCTTCAATCTTAGCTTTAACAGCCTCTTATTTCAATGAAGTTGTTTATTAACTTATCTCTCACAAATGCTGCATACATAACAGTCTAAATTATTTGCATCTGGTGCACAAGGCAGCCAGATTTCCTTTGACCAGAATTCAGGCACATTGACACCGAGAAATTCTTGAAACTTTTTGGCATTATGTGCTGGTGCACCATCTTTTTGGAAGATAAAATGATGTCCATTTGGAACTTGCTTCATCTACCGTACAACTACTTCTCTCAAAATGTCAAGGTGAACATCAGCAGTCACCTTCAGGTTTTGTGGGAAAAAATGCAGGGTCATGATATCTCCTTCATTACTGACCACCTATCACTATCACTGTAGAAGAAAATTTCATTTTCATGACAATTAGAACTTTGTTAAGATTCTTACTGAGCCACCTATTATTTTTTCTTTTGACTATTTGATCCTGCTGAAACTTCTTTGTACAGAGAAGAAATCAGAGGGTTTGTTTCTTTGGGATTTTTCAATGTTGTTAGTAGTTTCCTTGCTTTTTCAAATCACTTTTCCTTTGTCTGCTGTGTCATAAACTGGCCTCTTCTAAGAACATATGATATGTATCTGATATCTTCAGCAATAATCTTTGCATCCAGCATCTTTTGTTCTCTTGCTATAGTGCACATTGATTTTCCTGGATCTTCATTGATGCTCTCCTGAATTCTTTGTATAATATCTGGACTTGTCCAATCCTTACATACCTTATGCATTTTCCTGGTTGATGTGGTGACATCAGGATCAGCATCGTACACCTTTTTCACATTGTAAACTGTATGTAAAGGGATGTTAATGAAGTCCGCAATGTCTTTTTTTTTTAAATTTTATTGTTGTATTACATTCATCCCCTTTTTGCTACCCTCTATCCCCCTCCCCACCCACCCATTCACCCCAAAGTCAATCCCACCTGTTGTCCATGTCCATGGTTCCTTTATACTAGGTTCTTGTCTAAACTGCTCCCCTTCCTTGCCTCTTCCTCCCCCCTCCCACCAACCCCCTTCCTCCTGACCACTGAAGGCCTATTCACTGTATTCATATATTTGGTTCTGTTTTGCTTGTTGTTAGTTTTGTTCATTATTGTCCTGTAATGGGTGAGATCATATGGTATTTGTCCTTCACTGACTGGCTTATTTCACTAAGTATATTTCTTTCTAGTTCCATCCATGTTGTTGTAAAGGGTAGGAGTTCCTTGAGAAAACTACAGAACAATGAAGAAAGAAATCAAGGAAGATACAAATAAATGGAAGTATATACCATGTTCATGGATGGGAAGAATTAACATCATTAAAATGTCCATACTACCCAAAGCAATCTACAGATTCAATGCAATCCCAATTAAAATACCAATGACAGACTTCACAGAAATAGAAAAAATACTTTAAAAATTTACATGGAGCCAAAAACACCGACAAATATCCACAGCAATCTTGAGAAGTCCGCAATTTCCTTAGCAGTTTGCCCTGTGTGCAGTCCAGCAATTATGCTTTCTCTGACATCTTATTCCTTCAACATGACGTTTGCTCTCAGAATTAAATACTTTATATCTGAAACAATTATGTTAAATCATGACTTAGAGACATAGTTTTTCAAAGTTAATAAGAAGCATGTGAAATAAGGAGATGCAACATTATTGTCAAATATATATATCTATATATATATATATCTATAGATATATATATATATAGTTGTATATATGAAAAGATGCTCAATTTCACCACTTTTAAGAGAAATACTAATCAAAAGCACAATGAGATAACACTTCACACCTGTTACAATAGCTATCATCACCAAGTTAAGAAATAGCAAATATTGGAAAGGTTGTGGAGGAAAAGGAACCCTCATTCATTCTGGTGGGGGTGTAAACTGGTACAGCCACTATTGTAAACACTATGTAGATTCCTCAAAAAATTAAGAATAGAGTTACCATATGAACCAGTAATCCTTCTTCTGAGCATCTACCTCAAATTTTTAAAAACACTTATTTATCAAATATATGTATATCTATGTTCATTACAGTATTATTCACAGGAGCCAAGACATGAAAACTGAATTATCCTTCGATAGAAGATTGCATAAAAGAAGATGTGGCACATATATCATATATAGTTTTAATTCCTTCAAACCCATAACTATTCTATGCCATTAAAGCACCAGTACTGGAATAAAGAGAAACATATTTAGCCCTGCTTCTGCCACTTGCTATCTTGATTATTTAGGGTAAGTTGTATACATATTGTGCTCTCAAATTTTTCATTTGTAAAATAAGCACACTTTCTACCTAACAGGATTATTGCAATAGCAAAGCATTTGTAACCTAAGTACACATGTAGAAACTAAAAACTGATTTATTTTTAAAGTGCATTTTAAATGTTCTAGATGTTAGGTTTTCATATAATGATCATCTTTTCTTGAACACCTAGTGTGTACCAAGCATTATGCTAGAAATTTTGTAAACAATTTATTTTAATTTTCTCTGGAACCCTTTAAAGTAGCAGTGATATGGATTTCCCATCTAAAGAAACTGAGACTCAGACAAGTTAACTAACTTGCCAAAGGCCATCCATCTGAATCAAAAGCCTGATGACACCACATTGTCATCTGTCCATTTGTTTGGAACTCTCTGGATGTGTCTAGGGGGAATTAGAAACTGATTTAAATTTGCAAAAACATATTTGGAAAATCACATACACTGTCTCAGGGTTCAAAATACCAAGCAGCTTGAGAATATTTCATATTAAGGACTTAGTTTTTAAGTATAGCATTTATTAGAAGCATTTATATAGCCATCAATTCTGTTCACAAATAGTCATTTTCTATTTAATCATATATATAATATTAATCAGTTTTATCTTCTTGCAAACTAGGAAGTAACCCCAGGAAATTAGTCTCCAGGGCATTGTGAACAAACTCTCACCTGTTTGCTTGTTTAAACATGCTGGAACTAGGTATTTTGAGCAAAAAACTGATGGAATTATCAACAGATTTGTATTTTGTGAAGAAACGGAATTTGTAGCCTTCTGCAAATGGCCCCCAACACAATGATCTTTATTTTTTCTTTGGCTTTCATTTTCAAATGATCTTGAACTAACATGGCAAAAGGGTCTCAGAGTGCCCTCTCTACTTTCTTCTTCAAAGAGGATCTTTGCAATGCTTTTTGAAGGGCTGTCAGAGGAAATTCCCTGTCTGTACATGGGTGGGCCTTCCAATTTGGTCACCCAGGAAGCTAGCCTAGGAATTAATTTTATCCCCAGAGCCTCTGGAATACACTAGGCTCCAGAGATAACCAGCTTAGCAACTTTGAGCAGGCTGATGTCACCCCCTATGTTACTTTTTGGTATATAGCCTCCTTTGTTCCAATGTGTATACTTATAAGACTGCCCTTGCTGTAAGCTCAGTTCATGTGCTGCTATTGTGGAAGAGTGAAAAAAAACCATGCAAGGGAACACCAGCACTCTCCAGGACTTGGCCACATGGAAGCAGGGGAGTGGGTGTGGGAATGCCTAGACTCTGCAGCTGTTAACCTATTCTTGCAGCTACTATTGGGGTAGGAAAACCAAGCTTGAGCATACAGACCATCTTAGCTGCAGAACCCTCAGATGCTCAGCCCAGAGGTCATTAACTTGTCACTGTAATAAAGCAGACAGAACCTCCTAAAGGCTCCATGCAAGTTCTTCTTCAACCCCAGACCAGGGTCCTCCCAGCTATCACCACTTGGTGGTCTTGCACCCAACAAGAGCAGACCTGACAGGGACAGACATCTTTAAAACAGGACAGAATGATTCAGCAAAAATAACTGAAAAGACTTACTCCTGTTTTTTCCCTATTGTTACAGAAGAGAATACTTGCAAGAAAAATGGTCATTTCTACTCACTAGGCAAGAACTGAGTTCGCAATTTGATTGGCAATGTTGTAATATCAGAATAAAAATAAATTTCTGTGCTAATAAGATAGCTTCCTCACTTTTCTAGTAATACTTCTAAGGCTCTAAATTCTATTTGGGCTGAAAATAGTTAAATAATAATTTGAGTTTTCCCACTCCCCTACCCATAGGCACTCACCATTTTGATATAAACAAAATCTCTTTAAACTTAAGAAGACTGGAGAGGATAATATCTTTGATCAGCCTGATGCTGCTATGAATTTATGAAAAGTGGCCTCTCATTCAAGTTGAATCTGGGAAAACTCCCAAACATTAGCTCATTCAGTAGTTAGGAGACTGGATAGTACTGAAAGCCCTGTGAATTTGGCAAGCATAAGGATGGTAGAAGGCCCAGATAGTTCCTTCTGGGCTGTGAATTGTGAGCCATCCCTGCTTTACCTCCCTCAGCTTGAGACTAGTAAATAGACAGGGAAGGGAACAAGCATGATCACCAGCAGTGACTTCAACTTGTTGAAAATAAGAAAGCTAGTACTTTACACAGGGACCACAAAGGCATATGGATAAGCTATAACTCCCTAGAGGCAAAAGTGCCTCATGTGTTCACTGTAACAAGGGAAAAGATAAATTGTGACCACTAAAATAAAAATCGAATAGACTGTGAATGTTTGTATTCTCTTTAAAGAGAATAAGAGTTAAAAAAAATAAAAAAGAAATATTGTCACAGGGATAATGTCTCCTATAATTATGTAAATGGCAAGGGGGAATGAGGATACTTATTTCATAAAAAATCAGATTGATACTTTATGAATATTCAGTGACAATGATCACTATTATTCCAAAAGCTAGATGTACACCAAGTCATTTTATCTGATGTATAGAGAAGTGGTTGAGTAATAATTAAACTACAGTCTATTAATAACTACATTTTTCAAATACAGGGGAACAAGGAATTAATACCTGCTTGATTAACCAATTAACTCTAGGGAAGAAAAACAAGCGATCCTGTTATTTTACTAATATACTAAGTTTAGGGCACTTTACACATATAAATACAAGGATGATTGTAAAAGAACAAGACTATGCCCTCCCTGGCTGTGTGACTCACTGGATTAAAGCACTGGCTTGTGAACCCAAGGGTCACTGGTTTGATTCCCAATCAGGACACATACCCAGGTTGCAAGCCAGGTCTCCAGCCAGGTCGCCAGCTGGAGGAAGGTGAAAGACAACCATACATCGATGTTTCACTCTCTTTTTTCCTCCCTCCATTCCCCTCTCTCTAAAAATAATTAATAAAATCTTTTAAAAATAAATTTATTTGTAAAAGCAAGATTAGTGTTTCAATAAGAACACAAGTATTGTTATATTTAATGAATTTTGTCCTCTTGAAAGTAATCATCTTGGCTGTACACATGATACCGATCAGTTCCAAATGGTCCAGGACAGATAATCCAGGCATCCTGTAATTTTATTATTTTCAGAAAGGTGATTGATTAGAATCAGTACTTAGTCTGAATAATTTTGTAAGAGTTTTCACAGATATTTATAAATTTAAAAAAATGATCAAACCATATGTTGTGACTTATAGTTCAGAAAATATGGTTATAGCAAATATTCAGGTATTCTAGCAATTTCTGAAACTCTTTCTGGCAAGTGTCACCAGAATCAGCTTATAGGTCACACAAGGAAATCACTGATATCGCTTTATTTCACTGTGAGATATGTTCCTATAGCTGAGCACAAAAGCATCTCAGTATCCTATTCTCTTTCTATGCTGATAGGTTTTCTATCTGATTTCTGAGTACAAAGCTTCCATATTAGACTGACAAACTAAAATGTTGAAGAAGAACGCATGACTTTCATTCTTAGAGGCCTCATTACTGAAATGCTAAAAATGTTGAATACTGAGAACAGTATTATAATGAGGTATAGTATATTACATTAAATGCAATAAAATTTTTCTTCTATGATTTTAAAATACTGTCATTATTTCCACTTATAATTCTCCTATAGACCAACCCATCAATCTACAAGTATTAATGAGTAATTTATTTGTTCCTAGTGCTGTGGTAGGTGCAGCCAACTTGTTTGCAGAAAGGCATTCTCTGTTCCAATTTTATTTATTTTATTTTTAAAAAGACTTTCTTTATTATTTTCAGAGAGAAGGGCAGGGAGAAAGGAAGAAAGGGAGAGAAGCATCAATGTATAGTTGCCATTTACCTGCCTCCAGCTAAGGATCTGGCTGGAGACCTGGTTTGCAGCCAGGTTATTTGCCCTCACTGGGGAATTGAACAAGTGACCTATGGGTTTGCAGGCTGACACCAATCCACTGAGCCACACCAGCCAGGGGGTCAGTTCTGAGTTTAATGAGAAATAGATGAACTAAGAAATGAAATTGTTAGCATGAGTTCTAATAATGACACACTGATAGTCTGAGCAGAGAAAGCCAGATTTTTTTAATGCTGGCTCAGTGATCTTTTATAAATAACCATTTTTATTCTTTCTCTCTATTTCTCTCTCTCTGCCTCACCCCACCCACACACAAAGACCACACACACACACACACACACACACACACACACACACACACCTACCACTTTGTAGCCTTCTTTTCTAAAATATTTAAAACCATAGCTGTTGATTTTTTTCCTGACCATGTTGTATCTACTTAAGGATGTTCAGAGTCGGACATGATAAGGTAAGATTTGGGAAAGGAGGGTGAAATCATACATAATTTATTTGAGACATGTTAAAGGAAGTTTAAAAAGACTGAAGATCTGGCTAACATGGCTCAGTGGATTGAGCCCTGGCTTGTGAACCAAAGGGTTGAAGGTTTGGTTCCCAGTGGAGTACATACCTGGGTTGCAGTCTGGGTCCCCAGTTGGGGGCATGCAAGAGATAACCTTATATATATATATATATATATATATATATATATATATATATATATATATATAATGAAAAGGACAAAGTGGGACATGTTAAAAAGGGGAAGGGAAATATGTTGACTTATTTTCAATAGGGAGAATTTAAGTCACTTCATTTGCATTTGCTTTGACATCACTAAGTGGGGGAAGAAAAATAATAAACAAAAACTTGTATAAATATATAATTATACATCCTAATAAATTATGTGATGCCAACATGTTATGAGAGACAATAATAAAGGGGGACCTTAATCTAGTCTAGGAATTGCTCCTGGAGGGAGTTATTTTTAAGATGCAGACTAAGCAATGAAAAGGAACTAGTTTCTTTGTGAGCAGAAAAAGCTTTCCAAGGAAAAGGCAACAACATGTACGAAAGCTCTGAGATGAAAGTAACCTCATTGCCTTCAAATAACTGGAAGAAGTTTATTGCTGTAGCAAAATGAACTAGACATCAAGTGAAATGAGGATTTCTACATGGCTAGGGTTATAGGTTGGTATTTCTCAATGAAGGGGATAATGGAAGTAAGGAAACGTAAATATCCTCTGAGATTAAAATTTTAAAATCAACACACAAACAATGAGAGTAGAAACTTGTTCCAGAAACTAAAAAAAGAAAATGACTCCCAGACTTTCAAGCTTCAACAAGTACTTGGCTGCACTCATTAGCACATTCAAGGAAAATAATTAGTGAACAATACTATATTATGCACTTAAAATTTTAAGAGGGTAGATAATATGTTTAGCATTTCCACCACAATAAAGATAAATAATTTTTAAAAAATCAGGAAGCAACACCAAAGCATATCAAATCAAATTGCTTAGTACTAATGATCAAGAGTAAATCTTAAAAGCAATCTGAAAAAAAAAAATGACACAGTATATACAGAACAACAGAGAAAAGGATAGCAGCAGAGTTCCCATTGGAAACAATGCAAGGGAGAAGATAGTAATTCAACTTCTTTAAAGTACTAAAAGAAAAAAAATCAGCCTGGACTTCTATAGCAAATGGAAACATAGTTTAATACAGAAGGAAAAATAAAAGAGTTTCTGAGAAACAACAAGATGAAATAATCACCAATAGACCAGCAATACATAAAATGTTAAAGGTGGTCCTTAGGACAGAAAGAAACAGGTAGCAGAGTGAAATCTTGATCTATACAAAAGGAGAAAAGACCACTGGAAATGGCAACAGATTGGGTAAATATATGATTGTTTTCTTATTACTTAAATCTCCTTAAAATGAATTGACTTTCAGTGAAAAGCAATTAGGAGTGTTAATCAATAAAATGTTTAAAAGTCACAAAATTTAGCAAAGATGATCCCAAACAACAGTATTAAGAATAGAATAGAATAGAATAGAATGGCCCTACCCAAAGGTAAAAATTTTGTCTCAGGGGCAAATACATCCTTATTATAGGAGTGCAATGAAATAGAAAGCTTAGTAAACTCTCCTTATCCTAAGTTCTGATTCATCAATTAAAATGGGAAGAGAATGAAATCATGAAAGAAGCAGAGTCCTGTCCCACTTGGCAGTTTATTTATTTCTGTTGTTTGTTTTATTTTTGTTTTTTTATTACTTAATTTTATTTATGATTGTTGTATAACAATTGATTCATTTTCCCCCATCGCTCTTTTCTGTGCCCTCTCCCTACCCCCATTCAATAGCTAGCTCATTGTCCATTTCCAGGGGTCTTCTTCACTAGCTCCTCATCTGATCCCTTCCCTGTTTTCCCCCTCCCAGCTAGTCACCATCATTCCGTTCTTCTTTATTCCCCCTTGTCTCTTGTTTCTTTCTGATTGCCTGTATGTTTTGTTCATTAGTTTCCTGTATTAAATGAGAATATATGGTATTTAACTTTTGCTGCCTGGCTTATATCACTAAGCATGATACTCTCCAGTTCCATCCATGTTGTCACAAATGGAAGAAGTTCCTTCTTTCTTGCTACTGCAAAGAACTCCATTGTGTAAATGTACCACAGTTTTTTGATCCATTCATCCACTGAAGGGCACTTAGGTTGTTTCTAGCACTTGACTATTGTAAATAGTGCTGCTATGAACATAGGGGCACATAGGTTCTTATGAATTGGTCTTTCAAGATTCTTCAGGTACAATACAAGCAGTAGAATCACTGGGTCATAAGGTAGTTCTATTCTTAGTTTTTTGAGGAAATTCCGTACTGTCCTCCATAGTGGCTGCACCAGTCTGCATCCCCACCAGCAATGCACCAGGATTCCATTTCTCCACATCCTCACCAGCACTTGTTGTTTGTTGCTTTGTTGATGCTGGCCATCCTGACAGGTATGAGGTGGTATCTCACTGTGGTTTTAATTTGCATCTCTCTGAAAGCTAGTTATGTTGAACATTCTTTCATATGCCTATGGGCCACTTGTATGTCTTCCTTGGAAAAGTGTCTATTTAGGTCCTTTGTCCATTTTACAATTGGGCTGTCTATCTCCCTGGTGTTAAGTCATATTAGTTCTTTATATATTTTGGAGGTCAGGCCCTTCTTTGAAATGTCATTGGCAAATATGTTTTCCCATATGGTTGGTTCCCTTCTCATTTTGATGATTTATTTAGCTGAGCAGAAACTTTTCAGTTTCATGTAGTCCCATTTATCTAATTGTTCCTTTATTTCCCTTGCCCTGGGAGAGATATCATGAAAATATCACTGTGTGAGATATCTGCAATTTTCTTTTACCTACGTTTTCATCTAGGACTTGTATGGTGGCACTGCTTATGTTTAAATCTTTCATCCATCTTGAGTTTATTCTGCTATGTGGTGTATCTTAGGGCTCTAGTTTCTTTTTTTTTTTTCTTTCTTTCTTTCTTTCTTTTCTTTTTTTTTTTTTGCATGTGCCTGTCCAGCTCTCCCAACACCACTTGTTGAAGAGGTGTTTTGCACTCCATTTGATGTTTGTTTCCACTTTGTTGCATATTAGTTGTCCATAAAGTCCTAGGTTTATTTTTGGGCTCTCTATTCTGTTCCATTGATCTATTTTTCTGTTCTTGTGCCAGTACCAGACTCTTTTGATTACTATGGCTTTGTATATAGTTTGATATCTGGTATTTATTCATATTTCTCAAGATTGCTGTAGCTATTCAGGGTCATTTTTGGCTCCATATAAATTTTTTTTTTAAGATTTTATTTTATTATTTCTAGAAAGAGGGGAAGGGAGAGAGGCAGAGAGGGAGAGAGACATCCATATATGGTTGCCTTTCACCTGACTCCAGCCACAGATCTGACTGGAGACCCTGGCCTGCAACCTTGTTATATGCCCTGGCTGGGGAATCGAACCTGCGACCTTTGGGTTAGCAGGCCAGCGCCTTACCCACTACCAGCTACCAGCCAGGGCTCCATATAAATTTTTAAAGTATTTGTTCTAAGGCTGTGAAATATGATGGTGGTATTGTAATAGGGATTGTGTTGAATTTGTAAATGGCTTTGGGTAGGTAGCTTTGGGTAGTGTGAACATTTTTATGATGTTAATTCATCCCACCCATGAATATGATATATGCTTTCATTTATTTGTATCTTCCTTATTACTTTCTTTAATGTTGTGTGGTTTCCGAATGTAGGTTTTTTATCTCCTTGGTTAAATTTATTCGTAGATACTTTATTTTTCTGTTGCTATAGTAAATGGGATTTCTTTTCTAGTTTTCTTCTCTGATGTTTCACTGTTGGTGTATAAAAATGCCTTAAATTTCTGGATATTGAATTTTTAATCAGCTATTTTGCCAAATTCACTTATAAATTGAGTATTTTTTAGTGGAGGATATAGAGTTTTGTATGTACACTTCCATGTCATTGGCAAATGATGACAATTTTACTTCCTTTTTTCCAATTTGGATGCCTTTAATTCCTTTTTCTTGTTTGATTGCTGTGGCTAAAATTTCCAAAACTATGTTGGATAGAAGTGGGGAGAATGGATACCCTTGCCTTGTTCTGATCTTAAGGGAAAGGTTTTCAGTTTTTTCACATTGAATATGATGTTAGCTGCAGGTTTCTCATATATGGCCTTTATTATGTTGAGGTATGCTCCCTCCAGTCCCATTTTGCTGAGTGTTTTTATCATAAAAGGATGTTTTACTTTATCAAATGCTTTTATGACATCTATTGATATGATGCCAGTTTGTTAATGTGGTATATTACATTTATGGATTTGTGAATATTGTACCATCTCTGCATCCCTGGAATGAATCCCATTTGGTCATGGTGTATAATTTTTTAAATATATGGCTGGATCCAGTTCCCCACTATTTTGTTCAGAATTTTAGCATCTATATTCATCAGAGATATTGGCCTATATATTTCCTTCCTTGTTGTGTCTTGATCTGGTTTTGGGATTAGAATAATACTGGCTTAATAAAAAGAGTTTGGGAGTCTTCTCTATTCTTGGATTTTTTGGAATAGGTTGGGAAGAATAAGAGTTAGTTCTTCCCTAAATGTTTGCTAAAATTTATCTATGTACCCATCTACTCCAAAGTTCTTGTGTGCTGGGAGTTTTTTTTGTTTGTTTGTTTGTTTGTTTTTACTTCTTCAATTTCACTAGTTGCTATTTGTCTAGTCAGGCTTTCTGCTTCTTCTTGATTCAGTTTTGGTCAGTTATATATTTCTAGACATTTGCCCATTTCTTCCAGGTTGTAAAATTTCTTGTGATATAGTTGTATGTAGTAAGTTCTTACAATTCTTTTTATTTCTGTGGTTTCGATTGTGATTTCCCCTCTGTTGTTTCTAATTTTGTTTATTTGGGTTTTCTCTCTTTTTTTCTTGGAGAGTCTAGTTTAAGGCTTGTCAATTTTGTTTTCCTTTTCAGAGAACCAGCTTCTGGATTTATTAATCCTTAGAATTGTGCTTTTTGTCTCTATGCCATTTAGTTCTACTCTGATCTTGATAATTTCCTTCCTTATACTTGTTCTGGGCTTTGTTTGTTGAAGCTTCTCCAGTTCTTGTAGTTTTGTGATTAGGTTGCTTTTATGAGTTTCTCCTAGCCTTTTTAGGTAGGCTTGTATTGCTATGAATTTCCCTCTGAGGATTGCCTTTGCTGTGTTCAATAGATTTTGTCATGTTGTGTATTCATTTACATTTATTTCCAGAAATGTTTTGATTTCTTCTTTGATGTCATTGTTAATCCATTCCTTACTTAATAGCATGTTATTCAGTCTCCATGAATTATACTGTTTTGGGTTTTTTTCCTTGAGGTTGGTTTCTAGTTTCAAGCCATTGTGATCTGAGAAGATGCTTAATATAATTTCATTTTTCTTAAATTTGTACAGGCTTATTTTGTGTCCTATCATGTGGTCTATATTTGAGAATGTTCCATGTACATTTGAAAGGAATGTTTATTTTGTTTTTTTGGGGTGAAAAGTCCTGTATATATCAGTTAAGTCCATTTCCTCTAGAGTGTTGTTCAATGCTACAATATCCTTGGTGTTTGTTTTTCTTTCTTTCTTTCTTTCTTTCTTTCTTTCTTTCTTTCTTTCTTTCTTTCTTTGCTTGGAAGATCTGTCCATTATCGATAATGGGGTATTACAATCCCCTGCTATGAATGTGTTGCTGTCTATATTATTCTTGAAGATTTTCCTTATATATTTAGGTACTCCTATGTTGAATGCATATATGTTTACAAAAGTTATGTCTTCTTGATAGATTGTTCCCTTAAGTATTATGAAATGTTCTCCTTTGTCTTTTCATAGCCTTCATTGTAAAATTTGTTTTGTCTGATGTAAGTATTGCTACCCCAGACTTTTTTTTATGTCCATTTGCTTGATATATATATTTTTCCATCCCTTCACTTTCAGTCTGTGTCAATCTTTTGTTCTGACAGGGGTTTCCTGTAGACAGCATACAAGGTGTGGGTGGTAAATGGGCAAAATTTTAGTAAAATAAAGAATATACCACAAAAGTGTTATATTTTGAAATACATTTATTCTTTTATGTAAATACATAAACATAGTCATTATTTTTTAATTGTTAAAAAAAGCTCCTATTTGCTGAAATAATAGACTCACTTCAACTTCTGAACTTTGAGCATGCTTTACTTAACTTTTCTTTATCCATGGACATCACAATGTTTTTGATCTTAGCTTTAACAGCCTCTTATTGCAATGAGATTGTTTATTAACTTCTCTTTTAGAAATGCTGCATACATAATAGTTTAAAGGATTTACATCTGGTGAACTAGGCAGCTAGATTTCCTTTGACAAGAATTCAGGAACATTGACACTGAAGCATTCTTGCACATTTTTTTTGCATTATGTGCTGGTGTGCCATCTTGCTGGAAGATAAAGTGAAATGCATTTGCAACTTCCTTCATCCATAGTACAACTACTTCCCTCAAAACATCAAGGTAAACATCAGCAGTCACCTTCAAGACTTGTAGAAACAATGCAGGGTCATGATATCTCCTTCATTGCTGACTATACCTAACACCATTACTATAGAAAGAAATTTCATTTTCATGACAATTGGGGCTTCATTAAGATTCTCACAGAGCCTCTTGTTATTTCTTCTGTTGACTATTTGATCCTGCAGAAAAAATTTTGTATTGGAGTAGAAAATCAGAGGGTTTTTTTGGGGGGATTTTTCAATGTTGTTAGCAGTTTCCTTGCTTTTTCAAAGCTCCTTTCCTTTGTCTGTTGTGTCATAAACTGGCCTCTTCTAAGAATATATGATCTGTATCTGATATCTTTAGCAATAATTTTGTGAAGCAATTGCATCTGACAGCCAGAGTTCTCTTGCTATAGAGTACATTGACTTTTCTGGATCTTCATTGATGCTCTTCTGGATTCTGTGTACAATGTCTGGATATGTCCAATCCTTGTGTACCTTATGCATTTTCCTGGTTAGTGTAGTGACATCAGGGTCAGCATCATACACCTTCTTCACATTGTAAACTATGTAAAGGGATGTTACTGAAGTCCACATTTTCCTTAGCAGTTTGCCCTGCAGACAGTCCAGCAATTATGGTTTCTTTAAATCATATTCCTTCAACATGATGGTTGCTCTCAGAATTTAATACTTTATATCTGAAAAAATTATGTTAAATCATAATCTTAGAAACATAGTTTTTCAAAATTAATAAAAAGCATGTGAAATAAGCAGATGCAAAATTATTGCCACTTTATTGTGCACACCCTGTATATGTGGGTCATGCTTTCTTATCCATTCAGCTACCCTAGGTCTTTTGATTGGTGCATTTAATTCATTTACATTTAAGGTTATTATTGACAGGTACTTCTTCATTAACATTGTCCCATTTGTTTCTGTATACATCTTGTCTCTCTCTGTTTCTTCATATTTTTAAAGCAAGCCCTATACCATCTCTTGCAAGGCTGGTTTGATGGAGATGTATTCTTTTAGCCTTATTTTGTCTGTGAAATTCCTTATTTCACCTTCCATTTTGAATGAGAGCCTTGCTGAATAGAGTACTCTTGGTTGCATGCCTTTGTTTTTCATTGCTTGAAATATTTTTTGCCATTCCCTTCTGGATTGTTGTGTTTCTGTTAAGAAATCATTTGAGAGAGAACCAAGATGGCAGAGGAATAAATGGAGCTACACCAATTTCCTCCTAACACCAAATTGAATTATAACTTAATTGGGGAGAAATCATCCAAAATAATCAACAAAACACCAACTGGAGAGAAGTCTTATTACTATAGACAGAACAGAAGAGCCAATTTATCACAAAGTAACAGGTAGGAAGTGTGAAGACATGAGAGGGCTGGTGGGGCTACCACAGATGGCAGCTGAAGGGGCAGAGAAACATCTCAGCAGCTGGGGGTTCCACCTGAAAAGGGTGGGATCTAAACCCCCAACTGGGCTTCTCAGCCTACAGCAACAAAGCTGAGACTTAAGCAGCACCCAGCTGTTGACAAGCAAAAACCCACCAGTTTTAGGTTGTTCTCTCATGGAAAATACCTAAGGCTTTGTCCCACACAACTTAACAAGTGTGCTAAGACAGGAAGTCAATGCAGCTCTTCCTACTATGCAGAAACAAACACAAGGAGGTGGCCAAATTGAGGAGACAAAGAAACATAGCCCAAATAAAAGAGCAGAAAAAAAACCCAAAAAAGAACTAAACAAAAATAGGACAGCTAACCTATCAGGTAGACGGTTCAAAATACTGGTGATAAGGATGCTCAGAGAACTCTTTGAGCATAGCAAAAGCCTAAAGAAAGAAATGAAGGCTACACTAAGTGACATAAAGAAAAATCCAGAATCTCCAAGATGGCGACAGAGTAGAGAGCAGTGCTGATGGTGTTCTCGAGTACCAAAGCAGCTGGAGGACAGGATAAGGAGCGTGAGACGGCTTCAGGACCCTAGGGATTGGAACGGACTGCATCTGGACAAAGGGGAACAGAGCCCAGAGGCAGAGGAGGCCAGCAGGACAGGAGATGAGGCGTTCCTGACCGGCCGGCCGGCGGGCCAAGGTCAGCTCTGGGCAGGGGTGGCTCTGCCCAGGGGGGCACATTTGACTGGGGCCAGTTCCGGGCTCGCTGGTGACTGGAAGTCTCAACAGAGAAGTGCGGGCAGCGAGGGCGAACGCTGTAGGGAACCCGGAATTGAACTCTTGCAGGGGAGGGACTGTGTGAGAAATTCACTCCGGCAACAGGGAGAGGAGGCTCCGCGCGCGCGCGCGCGCGCGCACGGGGCTAGAGGCCGAGGAGAAGAGTCCTGCGGGAAGCCAGAGTGGGGGAGCTGGAAGTGCACCAGCAGGGCGGCGAGAGGGCCGAAAACGGAGCTGCTGGGCGCAACAGCGGCTGGGGGCCCCTGCGAGGGGGGAGGCCCAGCCCTGCGCAGCCACGCGGGCCCCCAGGCTCCGCGGGAAGGTCCAGATGGCAAGCCGGAGAGCCTGCAAGCCGGGACCTGGTGGCGGGAGACCCGCCATTGCCAGAGACAAAGGCCCCGCCGCCCACGCCTGGGAGGGGCTCATCACAGAGGCCGCGTAAAGGACTCAGAGGAGAGCTGATTGGCTTGGAGGCGTGGTGCCCACCCCGGAAGGGCTGGACAGTGTAGGCGGACCCCAGACAGTGTTGACTGACAGGCCCGGCCTCCTCCCGGAACTGCGGGGGCGGGACTAGTCATCACAGGGACCAGCGAAATTGCGGGCTGCCCTGCAGAAGTGCTGGGGGTGCATCCTGGGCCAGAACCTCCGCCAGGAGTGGGAGGGGGCTCCCTGCGGGCTTCAGAACACCGGCAGCCCTAACACCCAGCCAGGCTGCTGAAGGCCCAGCCTACCTGGGGGCGGACACTCAGAATCAGCCCTACTGCAACAATCAGAGGCCCTGCCACGCACCAAGACCCGGCTAGAATATAGACTATAGACTGTAAAGTCCTGACCAAGAAAAAGAGGC
>PVIW01015914.1:0-18250 GCA_004026585.1 Noctilio leporinus | reverse complement strand
ACTAATATTTGACAAAGGGGGAAGGAATATCAAACAAAGTGAAAACAGTCTCTTCAACAAATGGTGTTGGGAGAACTGGTCAGCAATATGCAAAAGATACAACTAGACCACCAACTTACACCAAACACCAAAATAAACTCAAGATGGATAAAGGATTTAAACATAAGCAGTGCCATCATAAAGGTCCTGGAGAAAAATATAGGCAGTAAACTTTTGGATACAAACTATCTTTTTGCTATACCACAGAACCTCATCTAACATCATCATTCTCATCACCGTCATCATCATCATCATTATTTTGCTGTAGCATGGTTCGGCTTCTTGGATTTTTGAAAATGCATTTTACTTGAGCTAACATGTTGGTGTTCTCTAGAAATGTATACATGAAATATTCGACATGTGTAGGAATCAATTAGAAAGTTGATCCTACATGGTGAATTGATACATGAACATATCCCAACTCTTCCTACAAAGTCCACTGAAATGACCTTAAAAGAATAAAAAAGCTATGAGAAAGAAGAACAAGGTAGGAGGAATCACAGTACTGGACTTCAGACAATACTACAAGGCTACTGTCATCAGAAAAGCATGGTATTGGCATAAGAATAGACATATAGATCAATGGAGCAGAATAGAGAGCCCAGAAATTAACCCAGGACTCTGTGATGAACTAATATTTGACAAAGGGGGAGGGAACATCAAATGGTTTAAAAAGAGTCTCTTCAACAAATGGTGTTGGGAGAACTGCACAGCAACATGCAAAAAGATAAAACTAGACCACCAATTTACACCATACACCAAAATAAACTCAACATGGATAAAGGATTTAAACATAAGCAGTGCCACCATAAAGGTCCTGGAAAAAAATATAGGTGGCCAACTTTTGGATATCCTACACAAAATTATGTTTATTGATACTTCAGTAAGGGCAAAGGAAATCAAAGAATGAATCAACAAATGGGACCATATCAAATTGAAAAGTTTCTGTTCAGCTAAAGAAAATATCAGCAAAATTCAAAGGGAACCAACTCTATGGGAAAACATAATTGCCAATGATACTTCAGACAAGGGTCTGATCTCCAAAATATATAAAGAACTAATGTGACTCAACACCAAAGAGACAGACATCCCAATTAAAAATTGGGCAAAGGACCTGAACAGACAACTCACTGAGAAAGATAAATAAAGGGCCCGAAAGTATATGAAAGAATGCTCAACATCACTAGTCATCAGAGAGATGCAAATTAAAACTACATTAAGATACCTTCTCACACCTGTCAGAATGGAAATCATCTGCAAATAAAGAAACAACGAGTGTTGTCGAGGATGTAGGGCAAAGGGAACAACATACACTGTTGGTGGGTATATAGGCTGGTGCAGCCACTGTGGAAAATAGTATGGGGTTTCCTTAAAAATCTAAAAATGGAACTGCCTTTTGATCCAGCATTTCCACTACTTGGACTATACCCAAAGAATCCTGAACCACCAATTCATAAGAACCTATGCACACCTATGTTCATAGTGGCACTATTTACAATAGACATGTGCAGGAAACAGCCTAAGTGCCCATCAGTGGATGATTGGATCAAAAAACTTTGGTACATTTAAACAATGGAATTCTATACAGGAGAAAGAAAGAAGGAACTCCTACCCTTTGCAACAACATGGATGGAACTGGAGAGTATTATGCTTAGTGAAATAAGCCAGTCAGTGAAGGAAAAATATCATATGATCTCTCTCATTATGGGACAATAATGAGCAAAACTATCAACAAGCAAAACAGAACCAAGTATATGAATACAAGGAATAGGCCTTCAGTGGTCAGGGGGAATGGGGTTGGTGGGGGGTCGGGGCGGCAGAGGCAAAGAAGGGGAGCAGCTTAGACAAGAACCAAGTATAAAGAAACCAGGGATATGGACAACAGGTGGGATTGAATTTGGGGGGAATGGGTGGGTGGGGAGGGGGACAGAGGGGAGAAAAAAAAGGGAATGGATGTAATACAACAACAATACAATTAAAATATATATATATATATATATATATTTATATATATATAAATTAAAAACCTGTAACTCATGAGGTCCAAAAGACAAGCAAAAAGACAACAAATTGCATTGCTGAGAGTTCAAAATGTTTGCAACACCAAATGGATGAATGATAACTAGTACTTAGTAGTTGAAAGGTATAGAGTAAAATATATATATATAAATAAAATAAAGCATGGGCTCATGCCAAAGAAGGCGAGAAAAATTTAGGAGTTGAGAGCCTGGTGAGAGAACTGGCAAAACTAAAATTCTCTTGAATGGGCACAAATGCTCCTTACCCTGAAATCTCCTTCCTAACCTCACATAGACAGACATTCCCTCCTCCTTCCTCTTCACCCCTCCTCCCCAAACACCATGAGTTTGCTCCTGGTTGTATTGGATAACAAGCATAGGTAAATGTGGAGAGGGGTGCATGCAGTACACACTGAAATGTTGAAAAGTGGGAGATTAAATACCAAATAAAGAATGTCTTCCAGGTGCTTCTGCTTACCTTCACCTACTCTTTTCCTAGAACATCATCACCCAGCATGAGATTGCCCAACTGCTTTTGGGAGAAAATGACTGGTTTTCTCCAAAAGCTTTGTCGATTCTGATACTTGGGATAGTTGATGAAATGGCAAGATCTCTACCCAGTCAATCTAAATGAAGCTCAAGAATCAACAAATGTGCCTAAGCACTTAGAGAGTCCAATAATCTTCAGTGGTTTATTACTAAATATGAAGCAATGACTAACAATCCCATTTGAGGAAAACCTACAACATAAAAGCAGAGAACCCCCGAAACATACACTAGGAAAGAACAATGCCAGCAATGCAGGGGACAGAAGAAAACTTCAAAAAGTATACCACTACGTGCTCAGAGAGATTAGTTATTTGATGCATGAAAGAATGTTATAAACAGAAGTTCTCAGAATAAATAAATATTATAAATAAAACATCAATGAAAGTGTTTAAACATTGAGTTAAAGTAATTTCATAGAAAATTTCAACAAAAAATGAGAGAAAAATAAATTTAGAGGATCTCTTAAGGAGGTTTAATGAGATTTTAAAGGTTTCCAGAAGAACGAGAAAAATGGAGAGAATAATATACTAAAATAAATCAATCAAACTGAGTTATGGGTGCATGTGAAGCCCCTGAGCTTGGGAAACAGAATGTACCTCTCTTTCACTTCTTGACTCCCAGTCTTTGGGAAGGGCACTATGTGTGCTTGCCCAAGGAACATCCCTCATTGCCCCACTTCAGCACACAGAGCAAAGCAGGTGGTCATTTTCTTCTTGATTTAGACATAATTAGCTTTGCAGAGTAAGTAGAAAATTATAAAACCTGGAGAGGAAGAAATTATGAAAAATCTAAAAAGGGAACAAATGGGGGGAATGGTGCTTGAAAATGTCAGAAATGGAAGGAATAAGTATCACCTCAGAATGCAACTGAAAATAACTGTTCTATTGGTGGGCCAGAAAATTTGTTTAGTTTTTACCCTATGATGGTCTAGTAGTGTGTAGTTGTCTTTAACTTGATTTGAAACAATTTTGTTCAATTGTACTGTCAAAGTTGTCCTATCCGCGTGCATTAAAGAACATCAAAAATGTTCAATTTTGTGCAGCGATGTTAATATTGAAGATGGAAACAAATATAACACATATTATGCTTTGCATTTTCAGGAAAAGTACAAATGCAACTGCAATGCCAAAATTGTTTTGTGTAGTGTATGGAGGATGTGCTGCCTGGTCAAATGTGTCAAAAGTGATTTGTGAAGTTTCTTGGCACTATTGACATTTTGGCTAAATAATTATTTGCTGTCTTATGCATTGGAAGATATTTAGAAGCACCCCTGACGTCTAACCTTTAAAGGCCAACAGTGAGACATAGTTGATATATTAAAAATATCTAAATAAATAAAGTTATTGGTGAAAAAGGAAAATATCTTTCATTTTATGAAAAAAAAAAAAAAACTAAACTAAACAACTTTTTGGCTAACCCAAACTTCTTGATCATATATTAGCTCTTTGGGTATAAGTAACTATAACCATAAAACAGAAAGAAAGGTCAATATTCATTGCCAAGTAAGTAGTTAGGCAATAGTGCTTAAATTTGCAGGAAAGACTTTGGAGAGAGTGCATGTGATGTGTGTGCATGCATGCATGTTTTGTGTGTGTGGATGGAAGTAACAGACACTCAGAAGAACAGAACAAAAATGGAGACTTTATTCTTGTGTATGGTGTAAGAAGGTGAGCTAATGCTTTACAAGTATTATTTAACTTAGTCCTTACTGCAGTTTTATGAAGTAGAAACTAGTGATATTTCCTTTTATAGATGAGGAAACTGAGGCTTAGAAATGTTCAATATCTTTCTAAAACTCATGTTCTTGCTTTGAATTGCCAAATACAAATATTTATTGTGTTTACAAAAATTTATGAAAAACACCATTTTTATAAGGATAATACGCCCTTTGAAACAGGCTACTTACATTTTTTTTTCTCTTTTTTTAAAGATTTTATTTATTATTTTAAGAAAGAGGAGAAGGGAAGAAGGCAGAGAGGAGAGAAATGTCAATGCATGGTTGCCTTTCACCTGCCTCCAGCTACAGACCTGGCAGGAGACTTGGCTTGCAACCTAGTTATGTGCCCTGGTTGTGGAATCAAACCAGTGACCTTTGGGTTCGCAGGCTGCCACCTTTCCACTAAGCCACCGGCTAGGGCTAAAACATCCTACTTTTCATCAGTCATCTTATTCCTTAAAGAACTACAAGAAAAGTACAGAATGGGAAAACATTTTCCAAAGGTTTTATAAGTATGAAATGAGGTCCTCTGGCAATAGGAATATTGAACCTTTTGTCCCTTTTAAGTTAAAACAGGCTAAACACTAAAACTAATGCTAGATGGAAATGGAACTGTGACAAAGATGATGTTTTTCTTGAGAGGTCCTTTCATTCTCCTATATTAGCTAATTTTATATACCAACTTTGCTGGCCATATTTTGATTAAATATTATTTCTGGGTGTGTCTGTGTGGTTGTTTTCAGAAAAGACTAGCATGACTACTCAAACTCAGGAAAGTGTATTCCATATGTAATGTAGGTAAATATCATCCTATCTGGTGAAAGTTGGTATAGAACAAAAAGTGAAAGAAGGCATAATTCATCCCTTTTATTCCTGCCTTACTGATGGATTGGAACATCTCATCTCATCTTCTGCACTTGGACTAGGATTGATACCACTAACTCTTCTGTTTCTCAGGCCATTGCCTTTCTTGAATCTCCATCTTGCAAATTGTGGAATTCCTCAACTTCCTGAACCGTGTGAGCCAATTTCTCATAATATCTATTGGATTGGCCAAAAGATTCATTCAGTTTTTCCCCGTAAGATGGCTTTTGTAGTCCTTAGTTGTCTTAAATTTAACTAGAAGCAATTTTGTTAGATTGCATTGTGAAAACTGTAATATCAGTGTTCATTAAAAAATACTTCTCAGGCCTGGCTGGTAGCACAATGGATAAGAAGCCAGCCTGAGAACCAAAGGTCACTGGTTCCATTCCCCAGCCAGGGCTCATAACCAGGTTGAATGCCAGGTCTCCAGCCACCTCCATGACTGGAGGCAGGTGAAAAGCAACCATACATGGTCTCTCTCCATCTCTGCCTCTCTCTCCCCCTCTATCTCTGAAAACAATAAATAGCCATTTTGAAACTGAAGATGGAAGAAAATATGCGATCTTTTTGGCATATTATGCCTTATTTCAAGAAATGTAGAGTTGCAACTGAACTGCTAAACAAACAAACAAACCAAAAATGTGTGAACTGTTTGGAGAAGGTGCTGTGGTTGATCAAATGTGTAGTTATTTGTGAAGTTTGACTCTCCCACAGTTAATCCCACAAACTCGTAACTATCAACAACTGAATCAAAAAAATAAAATCAATCTAAGCAAACAATCAGAACAAGAACAGAATCATAAATATGGAGATCTTTTGGGGAGTTATCAGCATGGAGGGGGTGAGAAAATGGTGGAAAAGGTACAGGGATTAATTAGCATAATTGGTAGGTACAAAAGAGACAGGGGCATGTTAAGAAACATAAGGGAAATGGAGAAGCGAAAGAACTGAAATGCATGACACATGGATATGAACTAAGTGGGAAGGGAAGGATTGTTGGAGGAAAGAAGGCGTGCCTGGCAGAGAAAAGCCAAGGGTGAAAAACTGGGACAACTGTCATAACACGATCAATAAAACATACTTCAAATAAATGTTAAATTTTAAAAATATGGCCCATTGAGGAAAGACAATGATACTAAGCAGTTCATTTTTTGAGAAGTTGTAAATCTTGATGTCAAAAATATAAGTAATGATATGAGAAAGAATGTTTATCAGCCAATCTCATTTTATATAGTAGTAGTCATAGTAGAAGTGGTACTAATTGGCAAGATTTATTGAGCTTGTTATACAAGTTAGGTGCCATGATGCAGATTTTTTACTGTTGTTTTCTAACATTTTCATTGCAATATGCATGATATACAAAAATCTTCATGCTTTCAATGTAGGGAATATGATGCTTTGACATATGCAAACACTCATGATACCATCATCACAGTTTAGGTAACACCCATATCTAATACCATAAGTATTTTTATGTTTCTCTGCTTTGTCAAAAGTTTGTGCATGAATGATAAGAACACTTACTGTGAAAACTGCCCACTTAAACATTTGAAGTGCATGATATTGTATTGTTAAATGTAAGTACTATGTTTATTACTATTAAGTCTCTTTCTCTGGTCACGCTTTGTGATCCTCATCGGCATCATAAACTTTCACTGCAGCTGAGAGCTGTGTCACACCTTGTGTCCCCATATTCCCACCTAGAACAGCTGGGACACTGTTGATATATCTTTCATCATCTCCCATCTTTCCTCTGTCATCCCCTGTACTCCCACAATGACTCTGATGATGCTCTATAGAATGACACAACCTTGCACACCATCACAAGTTTAAGGATCTCATTCACCATGGTAGCTGAGAATTTTGAGTACATAATAATGATGAAATGTGGCTTAAAACATACCCATTTGTTTTTTTCTCACAAAATGGCAAATCCACAGGTAGGTGGTTCTGGAATAGAATTCAGTGGCTTAGTGATGTGAAAGTGAGCTTCTTCTTCCTCTCTGAACCGTCAGGGTCACAAGGTAGGTGCCAGCAATCAGAAAGTGGCCACAGCTCCCAGTATAAAAAAAGGGAAAAGTCTGCTCTTCACTATTGTTCTTCTAATTGGAAAAGAAAATATTACCTCCGAAATCAACTATGATACTCTTTCACGAGCCCATTGCAAGAACTGACTCAACTCCAAGGGACATGGAGCAGTTTAATATCACACTGCTCTCTCTGTCCAGGAGGAGGAGGTCCAGGAATGGCAGATGGAACATGTATGATCATGATCTTCCTGCTTACACTATGAGCACTGACATTCCTATAATTTCATCTATATGGATCATGGAGGAAAAGTATCCTGAATTTCAGGGTTGACTATTTCCATCTAATTGCTAGAATCTGGCAATCCTCTGTCCAAAATGGTTGCTGCTAGCCACATGTAACTTTTAGAATTAAGCTTTCCTTAGTAGAAATAAATTAAAATTCAAAATTCAGTTAGGGTAGATATTAAGTATTCTTAGAGGGTACCTAAGGAATGCCAACTTGGTTCATAGACCAGCTGGTTTTCATGTAAAGCAAATATGAATCAAAAGATAGAAAACATGTCTCCCCTCAGAGCATGATACAAGGTGAAAATAACTGCCTTTGGATGATCCAGCCTCATTTTTGTATGGACTTGCATGAAGTGACTTCAGCTAACCCAGCAGGCTTTCTTTGGATAGCTCATGAACAGATTGTGTTCCAGTATATTTTATTTGCTCTATGTTATGACAGACAGGTTGGAATTAATGTTCATTATAGGTTATTCCAGTTGTGTCAGTGAACTATGGCCCTTTCAGTAGGACTAAGAATGATGATGTTGTTTTTGTACAATTCTGTGCAAACAGAACTGAGGCACGATAGTGAAAAGCTAGGGAATTCCTGGGCAAATGCAATGGGGAAACTGAGACAACAAATTAACCAAGGCCAGATAACATGGAAAACTTACAGCTTGCTAGTGAATCTCAAGACCTTACATTCCCTAACCAAGGACACTTGAGAGTGAATGGTTTATAGCTCTCCTCCCTAAACACAGAATACATAGCTTCTATCACCTGGTCAAGGAGAGAGAGAACAGGGACCCAATTAATGACATCTGTGCCACCTCATCCAAAAGACAAATAAAGTAGGGGGAAAAAAGTTTTAAAAAGTCTGTTAAACACAGACCCACGATAAAACTAATATATAAAACAAACCCAAGAACAATTCCAAACTCCCCTAATAAGCTCCCAATGATGCATTAGCATACTAGAAACACATCTTGGAAGTTTACATGATACTGCAACCCTCTACTCAGAGTCTCATCTACAGAGAGACAAAAACCCTCAAGACAAAGGGCCAGTCTGGCTAATTCTAGACACTGCCATGCCACTTGCTGGCCATGATCTTTCTTTGCCTTCTAAACTCCAAGGTACCTGCAACAGGGGAGGAGCTGGCAGCACCAGCATGTCCTGGGCTCAACCCTAACCCTGGTTCTGACTTCCCAGTGAGCTGAACGCAGCCCCAACCTGGCTGCTTCTCACACTGTGACATTTACTTTCCAGTGAGCTAACAGAAGCCCTGACTTGTTGGCACATTTCTTTCCTAGAATGCTCTAGTTAACCAAAGCAGACACCACATGGGCTCTCTCCTGTTACTCCTTTGGCCTAACTGTCTCCTTTCTTTCACTACCTTCAGCTTTTAACAAACATGCTCTCAAAATCTGAACTTAGGTTGTGGAATTTTTTCTTGATAATGTCAAGAACATGCATACTACAGGCCTGCCTGACACAAATCTGTGCCAGACCAAGCCAGGTCAGTAACACAATCATTGTCTGTTACTACCTTGAATTGACGGCCGTGTCAAATTCTAGGTTCAACAAAGAAGGAAAGTGAGGGAGTAAGTGTTTAGTGAAAGGAGTTTGTTTGAATTATTTCAGTTACTACCAAAGAAATGCTCTTTATACCCCTACTGATTTTAAATATTGGCAATAGCTACTCTAGTAGTATTGTTGCAGGAATAGCACATCAAAGTAAACACTGGGGAAACTAGAATGTAGCCCATTAAATAGCTTCTGTTTAAATGAGACGCATTTAATGCATACAATGGTGATTGGGAAAGGTTAGGGAGGTGTTATTGCTTATGGGAAGATTGTTGAACTTTAAAACCTCTTAAAAGTAAATAATAAAAATATGTAGTCTTCCAACACATTACAATGAATACATGATGCCTGTACAAATATGAAGATATATACTTATCAAAAAGGAATAGTCACATCTCAGTCATGGCACTTGCCAGACATCACTTGGGTTAATGTATTAGTGTATACACTTCCAAATTTGATTTCACAATTTTATCACTTTAAATGTGTTTCATTACCACAAAACTTACATTATTTTAGAATTTTAAAAGAAATATGATGTAGAGCAATCACCTAAACATACCATATATATGTATGCATATAAGTGTATCTATTAAATCCATAGGGTCTACACACACTTTTAGTTAACAACTTTATTTCTATTTCTTTTACAGTATTTCACGTAACGATTATATTCTACATAAAACAACTGGTATTGAAAATTATCATTTACTATCTTTCTAAATCTACTATTGGGTGTATTCTTATTTCTTTAACATATTTGCTTAGAACTTCTAAGACAGAAGGCTAAAAGGCTGAAAAGGACACCTTCATCATGGCTTCAGGTACTACTGCTTCAGGCCAGGCCAGGCAGAAGTAGGAGCTCTAGCTGCAACAGGGGCTGGCCCCTGAGAAGGCTTTTCCTTTGGGTCTGCAGTGCCCTCCAGCTCTGGAAGAGGACATGGACAGGAGAAATAAGAGCATTGCATACATACCTGATTTTCCACTGTTGTTCCAGAAACAGAACAGATATCACTTCCCATAAGGGAAATCCTGCCCATGCACCACCACTTCCCAGACCATCTTTCCAACTGCAATCCCCTCACCTTCTGGCATTGACTCAGAGGGCCCTGGAAGCTCCAGATTGACCTGAAGCAGGTGGGCCAGGCCCAGCAGATGTGAGGTAGGGAAGTTGAACCACCCCAAGGCCTGCTTCAGCTGCAACCAGGGAAGCTGGAACAGCTGGCTGAAGCCCCGCAGCTTGTCAGGCCAGGTTCCCTGCATTAAGACAATGGCCCTGGGAAGAGGCAGTTGGGCAGCAGTGTCTGAGTCCTGCTTTCTCTTCCTTCACTGCCCTCCCAGGGCATCCTTGTGTTGGGCAGAGGATCTGGCTATCCTCTGTCTAAGCCCTGTGTGGCTGTCCTGGGGCTAGCAGGCGTGGCTAGGCAGCATGTTTCACATTGAGTTTGTGTCAGTCTTTCTTCTCTGTGACATTTCTCCTGAAGGTCCTATACACTACCCACCCCAACTTCCATGCACCTTCTCATCTGGACTGAGGCCTGACACAAAGTGATAAGTGGGCTTCAACCACATCACTTGTTTTGAGCCTTGTCATGGTGGTCAGGAGAGATGAATGTGGAGGAGGTAGGCAGAGCTGGATGGGACTGACTGGGGTGGGTATGGAACTCTAAGTCACAACCCTGGCCAGCTTCCCCTCTGGTTCTACTAGTCTAAGGACCCACCACCAGTTCTCTTTGACTGCTGTCCTTCTAGAATAAGCAGGCCCCAAAGATCAGGCTTCCCTTGGCAATCATATGTGTAAGATCACTGATCTGCCAAGCACTCTCCATTCACAACCTCTGCTGTCTTGACATAAGAAGTTCTCCTTCTGGACCCAAAGACCACTCACGTTTTAATTGGACCTTGTGGTGTGTCACCCTGGTCATAGGAAGGAGATCTGCCACCACAGGTCAAGAAGGCCATGATTGCATCAGATCTGATGGATGGAGGAGGGGACCTGCAAGTGATGTCTATTGTGACTGTCTGAGTCAATGAATGGAACAGAGGCCCAGGGATTTCATCTCCTACTTTCACTGAGTTATGCTGCGTCCCTCAATTAGTGCCCATTTGTAGTAGGTACCGGCTACACATTGTCAAATAAGTAAGCTGCAATAAGAAACATCCCAGATATCGGGATGGGCCCGGAGATCCCTGATATTTCCTGAGATTCCTGAAGTGACAACACCAAAGACAAGCCCAAGGATCAGCTAAGTACACTCCCAAACTTAAACAGGTAGTTTTCCACGTGCTTTACAAAAATAGAAATGCTACTGCCCCTGAAGAGTGAGTCAGGTGAATTTCCTTGTCAGGCAGACATAAATAAGTACCATTAACAGCTATGGCATGTCCAGCAGACCTGCCTGCAGTGCCAGGTACCAGGGAAAGTGCCATGGATGGTCCCCATAGTAGTCCCTATCAGCAATACCTTTAGGACATTTATAACCTGCCACACCTGTTTTCAGGAGAGCATACTAACTCTCAGGCAGAGGTGGTGACATTTTTAAGACATCCAAGTAGCAGTGGGTAATCACCATTGGCTTGAAAGGGGGCACAGGCTCTCACCAGGTTAACAACTCATCCCAGAAGTAGTGGGCTCTGGAGAAAGCTGTGTGCATGGACTTGAAGGTGGAGAAGTGAGAGCTGTTTCCACCTGGGAAAGTTGGTACCATGGATGCCATCGTTTTCTCCCATGTGCGTCCCTGGAGGGCCCTCATGCTGCGAGCCTCCTGCAGGTTAAGCTGGGACCCAGCTGCACCCTGGGTGGGATGAGGATGAACATCCAGGCATTGGCATCACCATGACTCAACAGGAGAACTAAGGTCTTCAACCCAGACTAAAATTCCCAGTCCTATAGGGAAATGTGCAAGGAAAGACACAAGACTGCCCACGCTGCATAAGGATTTATCAATAGGTTGTACAGGCTCCAATTCACTGTAGTGGGTGAGTGATGCTCACACAATTTTTCCTTTCTTGTATGTTCATTTAGCTGAACAACAACAGATGTTTTGCCTCCATAGTCTGTACGAAGAGCATTGAACCCATGTGTCCTCAAGAATGATATGCATGATAGAGAGAGAACACAGACATTTAGGGATGTCAAAAGGCTGCTCAAGGTAATGCAAGTTAGAACTGAGAACTGCCCATAGCATGGGATGCAAGGCATTCCATATTAGCTAACCAAGACTTATCTGCCCCTCACATGATGGAAAGGGTCTTGGGAACCTAGAATCTTCCACATTTGTAGATAATATACAGGACAGATGCACAGCCTATGAAAATCATTGATTTCCATAAACACACCTATATACCTTCTTTTCACATGGAAAGGAAGCACTTTGATATTCTCATGATGGAGATTCCAGATTCCACAAAAGGACTAATGCTTGCTGATCTGAGAATAGAGAAAGACAGGCACTGGGCAGGAGGAATTTGAGCAGATGTGTCAGGAAGGAACAAATCCATGGGGCTGGTGACAAGCTGGCAACTCGGGAGTCAAAGCACCCATGAGGCAACTGCTAATCAAGGAACACTGGGGTTGCCTTAGGCACAACTTGATATCAGATTAGTAAAAGTGGATAAGTAAAACTCAGGCCAGGCTTAGTGCAAGGCAGCAACCATCATCACAAAACTGCTGCCAGCACCAATGCTGCCAGCGCATTTTGATTTGGAATCTGGCTGAGTCTGTTAATGTTTCACTTGTGCACATCCTTCCACGAGCAGGGCTGTCTAACTCTAGCTGAGAATGGCATATGTATGAATTGTGCTCTTCAAAGTGTCATCCTCATTCCATGACCTTGATCCCTAGGAAGTTCAGAATGTGCCAGTGTTTTCTTTTCCTTTTCTTCCTGGTAAAGCCCACAGGTCTAGCTCCACCTGGACCAATCAGAAATCATAAAGGGGGAACAGACACCTAAAATCTTTCTTTATTAATATTGATTTCTCTTTGTCTTTTGACTTTCTCCCACTTTTTTTCTCTTTCTTTCTTTCTTTCTTTCTTTCTTTCTTTCTTTCTTTCTTTCTTTCTTTCTTTCTCCTCTCTTTTCTCCCTGATAAAACCAACTGGTCCTGGCTCCACCTGGACCAAACAGAGACAATAAAGGGTGAACAGACACCTAAACCTTTTCTTTATTAATATTGATTTCTCTTTCTCTTGTTACTTTCTCCCTTTCTTTCTTTCGTCTTTTTTCCTCTGCTAAAAGCCCTCAGGTCCAGACTCAATCTGGACCAGTCAGGGATTATTAAGGGTGAACGGCCAACTAAACCCTTTCTTCTTATTATTATTATCATTTTTATTTCTTTTTTCCTTTGCATTTTTTTTTTTGTTTGTTTGGTTTGGTTTGTTTTTTTGTTTTTGGGTTTTGTTTGTTTGCTTACTTGTTTTTGTTTTTGTTTTCGCTAAAAGCCCACAGGCCCTGAATACAAGGAGACAGCCCAAATAAAGGAGAAACCAAGAACAGCAAGGGGAGAACATCCGGGAGATGACAACATTGAAATTCACAAATGTCCTAACACAGAAGGGTGCTCAACTAAGGCAAGGAAGCAAAGCAGGTTAACCCAAGGAAAGAACAAAAATAAATGAGTAAATAAATAAAAAGCAAAAACAGACATCCAAAATGGGGGGAAAAAGAATCAGTCCATCACCAAAAGGAATGGAAGAATCCCCAAAAAGAACATAAAATGAAACAGAGGCACCTGGAATATCAGATAAGGAATTCAAAAGAATGATGATAGAAAGCTCAGTGAGCTCAGCCACATCAAAGAAAACTGTAAACAACTCCAGGAAAACTACAAAGAACTCCAGGGAAATTACAAAGAACTCCAGGGAAGATACAAGGAACTTACTGAGAACTACAACAGCATGAAAAAGGACATGGAAACTATGAATAAGTGCCAGGAGGAAATGAAGAATCCAATTTCTGAGTTGAAGAATACAGTAGAAGGAATCAAGAGTAGGCTACAGGAAGCAGAGGACTGGATCAGCGAGTTGGAGGATAATGTAGACAAATATTCCAAGATGGTACAAGAGAATAAAAAGAAAAGGCTGAACAAGACTGAAGAGGGGTTAACAGAGCTTAAGGACAACATGAAACCTAACAACATCCATATCATAGGAATACCAGGAGAAGAGAAACAAGGAATAGAAACCCTGTTCAAAAAAGTCATGATAGAAAATTTCCCTAACATGATGAGTGAAAACATTAATCCAGTTCAGGAAGCACAGCGGGTCCCAATGAGGATCAACCCAAATAGACCAACACTAAGGCACATTATTATTAAAATGGCGAATTTCAAAGACAAAGAGAGAATCCTAAAAGCATCAAGAGAGAAAAGACAAATAACATACAAAGGGGCTCCAATAAGGCTATCAAATGATTTTTCAACAGAAATGATTCAAGCCAGAAGGGAATGGCAAAAAGTATTTCAAGTCATGGTAAACAAAGGCCTGCAACCAAGAATACTCTACCCAGCAAGGATCTCATTCAAGATAGAAGGAGAAATAAGGAGCTCCCCAGACAAAAAAAAGACTAAAAGAATACATCTCTACCAAATCAGCATTACAAGAAATGCCTAAGGGTCTGCTTTAAAAATAAAGTAAGAAAATGAAGAAACAGAGAAAGCCAAAGAGGAATACAGACACAAAGGGAGAAAATGGCAATTAATAAGTATCTATCAATAATAACCTTAAATGTAAATGGATTAATTGCATCAATCAAAATGCATAGGGGAGCCGAATGGATAACACAACATGACCCACATATATGCTGTCTTCAAGAGACCCACCTCAAAACAAAAGATGGACACAGATTGAGAGTGAAGGGATGGAAAAATATATCAAGCAAATGGACATGAAAAAAAATGCATGAGTAGCAATACTGATTTCAGATAAAATAGATTTTACAATGAAGGACATAAAAAGAGACAAAGATGGACATTTCATAATACTTAAGGGAATAATCCATTAAAGAAGAAATAACTCTAATAAACATATACACACCCATCATAGGAGCTCCGAAATATATAACATAAATCTTGGAAAACTTTAAGAAAGACACAGACGGCAACACATTAATAGTAGGGGAATTTAATACTCCACTATCAACAATGGACAGATCTTCCAAACAAAAAATCCCCACAGATGTTGTGTTATTGAACAACACTCTAAAGGAAATGGACCTAACTGATGTATACAGAGTCTTTTACCCCAAGGAAAAAAAAATACACATGCTTTTCAAATGCACATGAATCATTCTCCATGATACACCACATGGTATTTCATAAGACAAGCCTCCACAAATACAGGAAAATTGAAATCATGCAAAGTATCTTCTCAGATCACAAAGGCTTGAAACTAGAAACCAATCTCAAGGGAAAAATACCAAAATTCTCTAACTCATGGAGACTAAATAACATGATTTTAAGCAATTAAAGCATTGTTGAAGGGGTCAACAATGAGATCAAAGATGAAATCAAAAAGTTACTGGAATCAAATGACAATGAATGCACAACAGCCCAAAACCTATGGGATACAGCAAAGGCAGTTCTCAGGGGGAAATTCATAGCAATATAGGCCTTCCAAAACAGGTTACAAGAAGTTTATAAAAATGACCTAACCACAAAGCTGCAAGAACTACAGGAGCAACAACAAACACAGCCCAGAGCAATTAGAAGGAAAGAAATCATCAAGATCAGAGCATAACTAAATAACTCAGAGATTCAAACTACAGTTCGAAGAATCGACAGGACCAGGAGCTGGTTCTTTGAAAAAATAAACAAAATTGACAAGCCCTTATCCAGACTCATCAAGAAAAAGAGAGAGAGGACCCAAATAAACAGAACTGAAAGAGGGGAAATCACAACTGTATCTTAGAAATACAAAAGATTGTAAGAAATTACTACAAACAACTGTATGACAAAAAATATGACAACCTGGATGAAATGGACACATTTCTGGAAAGGTATAATCTACCAAAACTGAACCCAAAAGAAGCAGAAAGCCTGAATAGGCCAATAACCACTAGTGAAATTAAAGAAGTAATCCAAAATCTCCCAAAGCACAAAAGCCCTGGACCAGATGGCTACATAGGTGAATTTTACCAAACATTTAATGAAGAGCTAACTCCTATCCTCCTCAAGCCAATAAATTCAGAAAGAGGGAAGACTCCCAAACTCTTTCTATGAGGCCAATATTATTCTAACCCCAAAACCAGGGCAAGACACAACTAAGAAAGAAAGCTACAGGCCAATATCTCTGATGAACATAGATGCTAAAATTCTAAACAAAATATTGGCCAATCAGATTCAGCAGTATATTACAAAGATCATACACCATGATCAAGTGGGCTTCATCCCAGGGATGCAAGGATGGAATGACATTCCTAAATCAATAAATGTAATACACCACATCAACAAATTGAAAGAAAGAAAAAAACATATGATCATATCAATAGATACTGAAAAAGCATTTGATAAAGTGTAGCAACCATTTATGATAAAAACCCTCAGCAAAATGGGAATAGAGGGAGCATACCTCAACATCATAAAGGCCATCTATCAGAAACCTGAAGCGAACATCATACTTAATGGACAAAAACTGAAAGCTTTCCCCCTAAGATCAGGAATGAGACAAGGCTGTCCACTTTCTCCACTTCTATTCAACATTGTCTTGCAAGTTCTAGCCATAGCCATCAGAGAAGGAAAAGGAATCAAAGGTATCCAAATTGGATAGGAGGATGTCAAATTGTCATTATTTGCAGATGATATGATGGTGTATATAGAAAACCCGATGGGCGCCACCAAAAGATTACTCAACCTAATAAGCAAATTTAGCAAAATAGCTGGGTATAAAGTCAATATCCAGAAATCAAAAGCATTTTTGTATACCAATAATGAAACAACAGAAATAGAAATGAAAAAACAAATCCCATTTACCATAGCAACAGGAAAAATAAAGTACCTAGGAATAAACTTAACTAAGGAGGTAAAACACCTGTTCTCAGAAAACTACAGAACAATGAAGAAAGAAATCAAGGAAGACACAAATAAATGGAAGCATATACCATGTTCATGGATGGCAAGAATTAACGTCATTAAAATGTCCATACTCCCAAAAGCAATCTACATATTCAATGCAATCCCTATTAAAATACCAATGACAGACTTCACAGAAATAGAAAACATACTTCAAAAATTTATATGGAGCCAAAAATGCCCACGAATAGCCACCACAATCTTGAGAAAGAAGAACAAGGTAGGAGGAATCATAATACCGGATTTCAGACAATACTACAAGGCTACTGTCATCGAAACAGCATGGTACTGGCATAAGAATAGACATATAGATCAATGGAACAGAATAGAGAGCCCAGAAATTAACCCAGGACTCTATGGTCAACTAATATTTGACAAAGGGGGAAGGAACATCAAATGGAGTCAAAACAGTCTCTTCAACAAATGGTGTTGGGAGAACTGGACAGCAACATGCAAAAAGATAAAACCAGACCACCAAATTACACCATACACCAAAATAAACTCAAGATCAATAAAGGATTTAAACATAAGCAGTGCCACCATAAAGGTCCTGGAGAAAAATATAGGCAGTCAACTTTTAGATATCCTACGCAAAAATATGTTACTGATACTTTACCAAGGGCAAAGGAAGTAAAAGAACGAATCAACAAATGGGACTATATCAAATTGAAAAGTTTCTGTTCAGCTAAAGAAAATATTAGCAAAATTCAAAGGGAACCAACTGTATGGGAAAACATAATTGCCAATGATACCTCAGACAAGGGTCTGATCTCCAAAATATACAAAGAACTAATGAGACTCAACACCAGGGAGACAGACAGCCCAATTCAAAAATGGGCAAAGGACCTGAACAGACAACTCACTGAGTAAGATAAACAAAGGGCCCAGAGGCATATGAAAGAATGCTCACCATCACTAGTCATCAGAGAGATGCAAATTAAAACTGCATTAAGATACCACCTCACACCTGTCAGAATGGCAATCATCAGCAAATCAACAAACAACAAGTGTTGGCGAGGATGCGGGGCAAAGGGAACCCTCATACACTGTTGGTGGGAATGCAGGCTGGTGCAGCCACTGTGGAAAACAGTATGGGGTTTCCTTACAAA
>PVIW01015913.1:0-18253 GCA_004026585.1 Noctilio leporinus | reverse complement strand
TTTACAGTTTTCTTTGATGTGGCTGAGCTCACTGAGCTTCTCTATCATCATTCTTTTGAGTTCCTTATCTGATATTCCAGGTGCCTCTGTTTCATTTTGTGTTCTTTCTGGGGATTCTTCCTTTCCTTTTGGTGATGGACTGATTCTTTTTTTCCCCATTTTGGGTGTCTGTTCTTGCTTGCTCTTTATTTATTTATTTATTTTTGTTCCTTCCTTGGGTTAACCTGCTTTGCTTCCTTGCCTTAGTTGAGCACCCTTCTGTGATAGGAGATTTGTGGAGTTCAATGTTGCCGTCTCCCAGATTTTCTCCAGTTGCTGTTCTTGGTGTGTCCTTTATTTGGGCTTTCTGGTTGTATTCTGGGCCTGTGGGCTACTGTCCTGCTGGCCTCCTCTGCCTCTGGGCTGTGCTCCCCTGTGTCCAGATGCTGCCCGTTCCAATCCCTAGGGTCCTGAAGACGTCTCACGCTCCCTATCCTGTCCTCTAGCTGCTTTGGTACTCGAGAACACCATCAGCACTGCTCTCTACTCTGTCGCCATCTTTCCTCCTCTCAAAACCTCTTTATTCTTGTTCAGCCTTTTTACATTTTGTTGCACTGTCTTAGAATATTTTTCTATGTTGTCCTCCAGCTTGCTGATCTCATCCTCTGCTTCCTCTAGCCTATTGTTGATTCCTTCTACTGTATTTTTCAATTCAGAAATTGTATTCTTCATTTCCTCTTGGCTCTTACTGATAGTTTCTATGTCCTTTTTAATGCTGGTGTAGTTCTCAGTAAGTTCCTTGTAGCTTCCCTAGAGTTCTTTGTAGTTCCCCTGGAGTTGTTTGTGGTTTTATTTGAGCTGGCTGAGCTCATTGAGCTTCTCTATCATCATTATTTTTAATTCCATATCTGATAATTTGTTTGCATCTGTTTCATTAAGTCATCTTTCTGGGGATTCCTCCTTTCCTTTTGGACTGTCCCTTTTTCTCCCCGTTTTTAGGTTTTGTTGTAATCCAATCAGACTGTAATCAGCTGTCAGGCTAAGGAAATGCTCGACTGGAAGGATTGATTTAGTTGTAATCCTATTGGTCTGTGATCCACCACCAGGCTCAGATACAGCTAGGGGTTACAGACCAATTAATTTGAAAATCAATAAATCAGCTACCCAACTCAGGCCCTGCTGGGCTAGACAGAGAGGTTCAATTGTAATCCAATGGATCAGCCACCAGCTCTGGTGAAGCCTGGTGGGACAGATTCAGATGTAAATCAATGAATCTGTGATCAGCCACCAGGCTCATGTGGCACTGGGCTTGACTGAAGTTTCTATTGTAATCCAATGAAACTGTGATCAGCTGCCAGGCCCAGAGGCCACTGGGCAGGACAAACCAACTCGGTTTTGAACCAATTAATCCACGATCAGACACCAGGCTCACTTGCTACTGCATAGGGCTGACTGTCTGACCCAGCTGTAAATCAGAAAGTTTGTAACCAGTCTCAAGGCCCAGGCACTGCTGAGAAGGACTGACTCAGTTGCAAAGCAATGAACTTTCATTCCACAATCAGCCACAGGGCTTACACACCACTGTGTGGGGCTGACTAACCCAGCTGTAAGTCAGAAAGCTTGTAATCAGCTGCCAGGCCCCAGCACTGCTAAGATCAAAATACCTCTTCGGGTGCCAACTATTGCATTTATGCTCAGATAGAGCAGGGCAGGAGAGGTTTATTTAGATGTAAATCAAAGAATTGTGATCAGGCACTAGGTGCAGGCACTCCAGGGAGGGGCACGTTGCTCCCAGTGAGCAGGGCTATGAGGACCCTCATACAGCAGTCCACCCGAGGAGTGGGCGATGAGTCAGCACTGGGACCCCCACAACCACTTCCCCACTTCTCTGCTCTAAGCCACCACCACAAACTCTCCCCACATGTCTCCAGTCCTCTCTGCCCTCCCTCTGCTGGAACCCAGGGTAGGTGGGTGCCAGTGAATTTTTGCTGTGATCACCCTAGTAGTTCTCTATCTCCAGCACTCTCTCAGGCCAGCAAAATCCACTGTTTTCCACCCATCTCAGCTGGATGCTTCTCTGTTCTTTGCCTTGTTGCTATAGCTGGGACACCCAGCTGGGGGACCAGATCCCACTTCTCAGGTGGAGCCCAGGCTCCATCCCTTTGGCTGCTGCCTCTGGTGGAGGCCCAGCCAGCCCTCTTGCGTTTCCAAGAGGAAACCAGCCACATTGTCATGAAGTGTCCTCTTCTGTTCTGTCTGTGGTTATAGGACTTCTTTCTAGCTGGTGTTCTGTTGGTAATTCCAGCTGACTTTCTCTCCAAAAATGTAATTCCAGATGTGACCTGGGAGGATATTGGTGTAGCTCTACTTACTCTTTTGCCATCTTGCAGGAACTCATGGTAACATTGCATTTGATTTTCTATATTAGATTATCATGTCTGTGAACAAAGACATTTTTAGTTTTTCCTTTCCAATACTGCTACCTATAAAGTCTCCCAAGAGTGTAAGCCTAGGCAGTTTCATGGTTCACCCCATTTGTACTTGTGCCCTGGATTCAATCTCTCTAAGTGTTTTGAGTGATTTCTCTGCAACCTCAGACTTCTACTAGCATGCTTATGCTGCTTAAAATTTTTTTTATTTTTAATTTTAGGCTTTGGATTCCTATTCTCTATCCTGCTAATGACATTCCCACACCCACTTACATTTTCCCACTCCCACCTTTTAGTTTAGGTATGTCATAATTTTTGGTTAAATAGAAAATAAGTTTTATAATACTGTAACTCCATAATGTATATTTGCAATTAAGCCACTGAGTGGAAAAACATTTTAAATTCTTTAAAAATTATATCAGTGTATATTTAAAATCAACCATGCCTGGGCATCAGATCACCTGGAAAGCTATAACTTGAATCTGCTGTATTTGAATCTCTCGACTGGAACCTTAAAGATGTACCTTTAAAACACTCAGTGGGTCACTGACTTTTCTGATCTTCTGCAGTTTGGAAATAACTGCCTTCCAGCTCATCTCATTCAAGAAGGGCATAGTTGCTGTTAACTATGATAACGTTGTCATTGTTATTGAGCTGTCAGATTGCACTGAAGTTTGGCTGTCTTAGATTTCTGCCTGACACTACACACCAATCATAATACACAATGATCTCATCTCTCAGCCAGCACTAAGCCACTTGCCCGAGCTTTGCTAACAATGAGTAGATTATAATTGGACCTGAACTTGTGACATGGGCATGGTATTCATATTGCTATGTTCATGGAACTGAAATAAGAGTTAACTGTCTCGGAAGAGAACCAAGATGTCAGAGGAGTAAGTGGAGCTACACCAATCTCCCAATATCAAACTGGAATTACAAATTAATTAGGGAGAAATCATCCGGAATAACCAACAGAACACCAAGTGGAGAGAAAACTTATTACCACGGACTGAACAGAAGAGCTGACTCATCATAACTAGACTGGGATACCAGAAGAGGAGGAACAAGGAATAGAAAACCTCTTTGAAAAAGGAATGACAGAAAACTTCCCTAACTTGAGGAGAGAAGATGTCATGCAAACTCAGGAAGCATAGAACCTAAACAAGGTTTGAACCCAAGGAAGATGAACACAAACAGGCCCACTCCAAAACACATCATGAAAATTGCAAATTTCAAAAACAAGGAGAGCATCCTAAGAGCAGTAAGAAAGAAATAGCTAATAACATATAAGGGGGCTCCCATAAGGTTATCAGCTGATTTCTCCACAGAAACACAACAAGCCAGAAGGGAATGGCAAAAAATATTTCAAGCAATGTAAAACAAAGGACTGCAACCAAGAATACTCTACCCAGCAAGGCTGACATTCAAAATGGAAGGTGAAATAAGGAGTTTCCCAGCCAAAAGAAGTCTAAAAGAATACATCTCCACCAAACCAGCATTGCAAGAGATGCTAAAGGGTCTGCTTTAAGAATATGAAGAAACAGAGAGACAGATAGGAACACAGGTACAAGGTAAATGGATTAAATGCACTAATCAAAAGACAGGGCAGCTAAATGGATAAGAACCAACTTTAACTTATGAATGTTTTAAAGTGATTTTGTTATAAATAGATTTTACTAAATATGATACAATTTTGTATGTTACTTGTATCTGCATTACTGCAGGTTAAATTAGATTGGAATCATTTCACAATATGGGAAAATCAGGTTACTTGCAATAACTCAGAAAAATGCAGTTAAGGAAGAAGAAAAAAGTAAGAAAATGTGGATGTATAGTACGTAGAAGACACATTATATTTCTTATTCACTGTTACAAAATATGTGTGGGTGTGTAATATATAGATTTTGTTAGCAACTTATGTTTTAAATAACAACCAACTGGTCATGGGTGTGTTGTGAAATCAGTCAATCTTTAGGTTAGAAAAGATACTGAGAATGAAGATCAATTTGGAGGGAAGTTGCAAACTACTAAACTATATGATTTATGTACATAGGCAATATATATTCTCATATGAGCATGTAAATTAGATGAGATTACGTTCAACTAAATCATGGAAATATACATTTCCAGTTATGAAGGCCCCCAAAATGGGGATGCTTGGGAAAAGGAATTAATGCTATATATAGTAAACTTTAGTATTGAAATGTGAACATACCTAATCTCTACCTCAACAAACTCTTAAATAGTTCAGGGGTCAGTTTAGAAACACATAGGAAGTCAATGACAAGTTCAAAAAATAGCTAGAATACTATGCTACAAAATTATTTAAATCCTAGGGATTTTTTTTTTTTTTTTACCTCAACTTAGTAGACATAATAATTTCTACTCTGGGGACCAGCTGAGCACTGCAAGTGCCATTATTTCTGAAGACTTCAACTTGTAAAACACATGCAGAGGAAAAACAGAGGGTATTGAAAGAAGTGAGACCTGTGCACAGCCTAAATAAATAAATAAATAAATAAACCTACTATTTAAGATGGAAAACTCCAAAAACAATAAGTTGTAGTTTCAGTAGCTTAAAATAAAGTTGAGTTATATTATTGGAGAGGGGAGGATCTGACTCAAGAACCAAATTCATTCATTACTATGGGTTTGGCACTGTCTCTGGGACAACTTTTACAAAAGTGAGTTCTACAATACACCATTCCTGTGATATATTTCACAAAAATAGCATTCCAGAGTAAAATAAGTATTAAAGAAGAAAAAATTTGCTTAATTTTGCTACACTATCTAAAATACTATCATTTAACATGTAATAATTATGTAAGCTATTGGCATATTTTAAATTTTTTGTATTAACTCTTCAAAATCCAGTATGTATTTTAAATATGTGTAAAAATATGTGTGGTGTAAATGTATTTTTGCATGTGTTTGGTAAGGTAATTCATAATACTTAAAAGGGTAATTCTTTAAACAAATGAATTAATGTAGGCATTTTGGAACAATGAAAAGAAAACTTTGTATTAATATGGTTTGAGAAGCTGACAGAGGCAGTAATTAAATGGTGAGTTGTCTGGATGTGAAAGGGGAAAATAAGTATACATTTATGGTTACAGAATAGATGGGGATGTTAAGAAGAACAAAGGAAATAGAGAAGCCAAAGAATTTATATGCATTACTCATGGACATGCACGAAGGAGGGCATTCCTGGAGGAGATGGGGTACTGGGTGGAGGGAGGCAAAGGGGGAAAAATTGGGACAACTGTAATAGCAAAATAAATAAAATATATTAAAAAAAGAGTTAACAGTTTCCTTTGACAAGTCACTTACATAGGATTGACTCAATTACTTACATGCACTTATATTTTAGTGGTATCAGTTTGCAAAATGTTGAGTTTTGGTAAGTGGTAGCCTTGAACACAGTGTGCTGTGCAAAATGTCATTAGCACCACCTGTCTCTCCATTAGCTTCTACACCTAATTAGATTTTTACCATATCAAGAAAGATTCAAAGTGTGTAAATGGTGAGGCCTCACCCTGTTTAGCTATCCAGTGGGAACCAGGGTACAACAAAGTGAATTAACTTTCTGTCCTTAAAAATATTGGAACTGTTTCTAAGCAGTAAATATTAAGTTAGAAATATCCTCCTGAGATGTAATCTCAAGGTCCTTCCTGGAAGATATTGCAGCCTTTTCCAATAATCATTACAAGTGCCAATGTTGTATATATTATTAACAAAGCATATGCATATGTTGGGATATTTAGAATGTAATATTTGGCTTAATTACCAGACTCCGGTATGTAAGCAACAGTCTGAATAGCTATGCTGCACAACTCACCTTCATCTTATAGTTTTTAAAAAATAATTAAAAATTTTTCCATTATAGTTGACATACAGTATTATACAGTATTATTTTCAGGCGTACAACCCAATCATTAGACATTTATATAACTTATAAAGTGATCACCTCAATCAATCTAGTACCCATCTGATACCATACATAGTTATTACATATTATTGACTATATTTCCTATGCTATGCTTTATATGCTCATGACTATTCTGTTACTGCTAATTTGCACTTCTTAATCTCTCCACCTTTTTCATGCATCCTCCTTCCTCCATACCTCTACCACCAACCTGGCAACCATCAAAAAAATTTTTTTTTGTAACATGAATCTGTTTCTGTTCTGCTTATTTGTTTATTTTGTTTTTTATATTCCATATATAAGTGAAATTGTCTGGCCTTTGTCTTTTTCTGTCTAACTTAATTCACTCAAAATAATACACTGTGGGTCCATTCATGTTGCTGAAGATGGCAAGATTTCATTTCTTTTATGGCAGAGTCATATTCTATTGTATACATGCACCACTCCTTTATTCACTCATCTGTTGATGGACACTCAGGCTGCTTTCATATCTTGGCTATTGTAAATAATACTGCAACAGTATATGGACACATACATCTTTTTGATAAAGTGTTTTGGTTTCTCTGGACAAATATCCAGAAGAGAAATTCTGGGTCCTTCTTTGTGTCTTGTTTAGCATTTATCTTAAAGTCTATTTTATAACAAGCAAAATAGTGACAGACTCATAGATAGAGAGCAGGCTGATAGCTGTCTAGAGTGGGAGTGTTGGTGAGGAAGCTGGAGGAATTGAGCAAAAAAAAAAAAGAGAGAGAGAGAGAGAGAGAGAGAAAGAACTCATGGACACAGACAATAGTGTGGTGATTGCCAGGCAGAGGAGTGTAGGGGGAAGTGGAGGAGAGTAGAGGGGGGATAAATGGTGATGGATGGAAACTTGACTTGGGGTGCTGAACACAAGTACAGTGTACAGATAACATGTTGTAGAATTGTGCACATGAAACCTATAAATTTTGTTAGACAGTATTACCTCAATACATTTTTAAAAAGAAAAGTCTATTTTGTTTAATGTAAGTATTGTTTTACACCAGATATTTTTTTCATTTTCCTTTTAATGAAATGCCTTTTATCATCATTTTATTTTCAGTCTGTGTGTGTCTTTTGATCTGAAGTGAGCCTCTTGTAGAGAGCATGTGTAAAGCTCCTGTTTTCTTATTATTCAACCATCCTATGTCTTTTGATTATAGCATTTAATCCATTTGCTTTCAAAGTAATTATTGACAGATAGAAATATAAATAATAAAATGGCAATAAATATATATCTTTTTTTGTTTTTATTGTTCTTACTGAAGATCCTTTAACATTTCTTGTAATGCCAGGGGCTCCCTTATAGGTAACTAACTGATTTTCTCTTGCTGCTTTTACCATTGGCATTTTAATTATATGTCTTGGTGTGGGCCTCCTTGGCTTTTTAACCCGGGAGAATCAGGAACAATAAAATAGACATTCAAGCTCACCTCTCTGCTTGGTCCTCATTTTCCCCTCTATGTACATCACTGAGCCAGATATAAGGTTGCTTTTGGAAGCCTGAAGGAGTCCTGAGCAAACAAGTTTATTGCCGCCTTTTACTGCCCAAAGACCAGAATCAGCACCAGTTAGTGACACTGCCCCTACAAAGCCATTGAGGTCTGTGCTTTGGCCATAATTGACTCTATTGATGGGTGCAACCATTTCATTGAGGAATTTCTCAGAGAAGCCTGCTTTTTGCAAGGTTTCAAGAAGTGTTCGGTTAAGCATTCCAAGGAACTCATCTCCTCCTAGAGAATGTAGTAAGCTTTCTACACTACTGAAGGCGTAGATCCTCATAAACTTGTCTAATATATCCTCCACCCACATGTGCAATCGAAGGGGTTGATTCACCATTGGCATTTTAATTATATGTCTTGGTGTGGGCCTCCTTGGCTTTTCTTGTTTGGGGCTGTCTGTATTTCTTGTACTTATATGTCTATTTCTTTCACCAGGTTATGGGAGTTTTCTGCCATACTTTTTTCAAGTAGATTTTCAACTCCTTGCTCTCTCTCATCTTTTCCTGGCACCCCCATGTATAGCAATACTTATGTGTTCTTGATATAAGATATTGTATAGAAATAAAGGAGCTGCAATTTATTAAGAAAATTATATTATTGATGGACTATCTGGCAGTGTAATGAGTTTATAGATACCTTCAATCATCTAGGAGAAACTGTACTTGAGAATCGATTAAAATATATAATCAGCAAAGAATGAAGTCCATCTTCCAGAACAAGAATAGAAAAATGCCTCATGCTGGAATCTTTCAACAAGTCTCACATAGTGGAGAATATAATACTTTCTAGAAGAATGATAGAAGCTAAAAAACTTAAATTGCCCTGAATCACAAGAAATAACTCATGTATTGTCAAGTCCGATGTAGTCTAGTCCAAGGCCACCAAATGATGAGTGGGGAGGTCTCTAGTCTGGGGGTGAGGAACTTGTTCAGAGTTTTTAGGAGGTTTTGCATACTTTATTGCAGGGTCAGGGTTAGTAACTGTGGATAGTACAGGCATTTCCATACCCACTCTCCTGCTTTAGCAATGACCAGGAGCCGGAGAATGCTGGCATTTCCACATAAGGTTTTCCACTCTTCCAAACAGCAGTGTGGGTGTGCCCAACTTACAGCAAGGACAGTCTTATATACACATTGGGACAAAGGAGGCTTTATGCCTAGGGCTTACATATAGGGTAACATCAGCCTGCTCAAAATTGCTAAGTCAGTTACCTTTGAGCCCAGTGTTCCAGAGGTTCCAGAGATAAGATTAACTCCAAGGCTGACTCCTGGGCTGACCCCACCAGAAGGCCCAGCCATATATTGATGGGGACTTCCTTCCCCTGACATATATCAGTGGGAAACCTGTATTCTACCTTTTAAAAAATAAATATATGTACATTTATCAAAAGTAGTGTTAGTAAGTTTGAGGCTGTCATAGATTTATCACACTATTGATTTTTCTCAAGAAGTAGGAAATTTAAGAAAAAAATATTGAGGTGGGTGAGGTGCTGGCCTGTGAACCCAAAGGTCACTGGTTTGATTCCCAGCCAGGGCACAAAACCAGGTTGCAAGTCAGGTCTCCAGCCAGGTCTGTAGCTGGAGGCAGGTGAAAGGCAACCATACATTGATGTCTCTCTCCCTCTTTGTCTGAATAAAATAAAATCTTTTAAAAATTTTTAAAAAATAAAAATACTAAAAAGAAAAAAAGAAAAAATATTGGTTTCATATATTTTAGGATGATTTCTTCTATGTCTTGCTTGGGATCCATACATGTGCATGCACACCCACATACTTGTAGTGGTTTCTACATTTAGGATTTATCGATATCTGTTCCACTTGCATGACTATATTTTGCTCATGGTACACCTGAGTCTGCTTTATAGCCCTTACAGCAAATTCTTGAAGACAAGATTTATTTTTAATTTTTAGACCAATCACAACTGATGGAGTTAGCATATATCACATAGACCCCAATGACAAAAGATTCCAAACATGCTGACTGATTACTTAGTTATTACTTTCTTAAGCAGCAAGTAGCTTTGTATATTCCCAGATAAATTTGAATCTAGTCTAATAGTCAATATTGATATTGATAATCAATCTTCACTTGACTGCTTATTAGAAAAACTGTTAATAGTGTCTCTCTGTCTGCTTTGCTGGCAGAGAAACTGCCCATAACCATTTAAAATATGCCATTGTAATCTCCCACAAAAATTTACCCCAGGAAGTAAATTCCTGACACCCAACCCTCTGTGTTCCTTGTGGATCTCATTATTTCATCAAGGCATTCTTTCCTATTGAACCTCAGTGTGATGTCAGAATCTTTCTCAGTACAACACTCAGATCTGCCCTGTCAATTGACTGGTGTTTGCATATAAAATAAAATTTGTCTTCTTTGGCTAAGCACAAAATATTCTTGCATTTTTATATAAGCCACAATACCTTGAATATTTAATTATTTATGATGTAATTGTTAGCAGATGGCAGCCTACATGCTATCCACTTATTTTGTGTGAGAGGGAGTAATATCTTGCTTGCAAATTGTTCCTCCTGGGATGTGTTATGATCAATGCCTAGACACTTCCCATTTTTCAATTTTATGAGTGGCCTCCTTGTAGAATGCCAATGTAGTTTTGAATGTGTGATGGGATGTTAATTAGGACAAGTCAAGAAATTTTGTGAACAGATGATAATTTGTTGACATTTTAGTGACTTTTGAAAAATTGACTTAAATGTAGCAGCAAAGTCACTAGCACAAAATGCATTGTTTTTCCTATTGAGAGAATAAAATCTGCGTATTGCATCAGAATTTTGGAGAACTTTCTCAAAGGGCCTTAATAAATATGTGGACAGGTTGGCATATTTAATAATGACTGCTTTATTTCACTCCCAGACTTGGAAAATCACTGAGTTATGCAAGAGGCCACCATTTGTTAAAACCTGGGGCTAAATTCTTGCTCAGTTTCCAGAGGTATAACCACTGAGGCAACGTGGTAAGGATCATTTAAAGTTCAAGTGACTTGTGAGGAGAACCAAGATGGCGGAGGAGTAAGTGGAGCTACACAAATCTCCTCCCAATACGAAACTGAAATTACAACTTAATTGGGGATAGATCATCTAGAATAACCAACAGAACACCAATTGGAGAGAAGTCCTACTACCAGGGACAGAACAGAAGAGCAGATTCATCACAATGTGACCAAGTTGCCTAAAACTGGCCACTGATCACAGACTGATTAGATTAACAACTAAAGGAGACAGACAAAGACAGCGGATATCTGGTACTTTCCAACTGACTGACTAGGCCCAGACTGGGACATGAGCTGACGTCACCAAGCACAAATCCAGGAAGTTAAAAAAGTGCACCTCTACACCACAGAAGGACACACACCTAAGACAGTAAGTCAAAGCAGACCAATCCAAGAAGCAAAAACAAGAGTCACCTAAAATGGGGAGACAAAGAAATAAACCCTCAGCAAATGGAAAGGAGGAATCCTTAGGAAGAGTGCAAATGAAATAGAGGCAAGCACACTATCAGACATGGAATTCAAAATAATGATGATAGAGAAGCTTAATTAGCTCACTGAGTTCAAAGAAAACTACAAACAACTCCAGGGAAACTATGAAGAACTCCAGGGGAATTACAAAGAATTCCAGGAAAACTACAAGGAACTTACTAAGAACTATACCAGCATTAAAAAGGACATAGAAACCATCAATAAGAGCCAGGAGGAAATGAAGAATACAATTTCTGAATTGAAGAACACAGTAGAAAAAATCAAAAGCAGGCTAGAGAAAGTAGAGCTTCGAATCAGCGAGCTGGAGGGCAATGTAAAAAAAATTCCCAGGCAGTGCAACAAAATGAAAAAAGACTAAAAAAGAATGAAGAGGTTTTAAGAGAGCTGCAGGGCAACATGAAATGTAATAACATCTATATTATAGGGATACCAGGAGAAGAGGAGGAGCAAGGGATAGAAAACCTGTTTGAAAAAGTAATGACAGAAAACTTCCCTAACTTGAGGAAAGAAAATGTCATGCAAACTCAGGAAGCACAGAGGGTCCCAAGGAAGATGAACCTAAACAGGCCCACTCCAAAACACATCATCATGAAAATGGCAAATTTCAAAGACAAGAAGAGAATCTAAAAGGAGCAAGAGAGAAACAGCTAATAACATAAAAGGGGGGCTCCCATAAGGTTATCAGCTGATTTCTTCACAGAAACACAACAAGCCAGAAGCGAATGGCAAAAAATATTTCAAGCAATGAAAAACAAAGACCTGCAATCAAGAATACTCTACCCAGCAAGGCTATCATTCAAAATGGAAGGTGAAATAAGGAGTTTCCCATCAAAAGAAGTCTAAAATAATACATCTCTACCAAACCAGCATTACAAGAGATGCTAGAGGGTCTGCTTTAAGAAGATGAAGAAACAGAGAGACAGACAGGAACACAGGTACAAGGTAAATGGATTAAATGCACCACTCAAAAGACATAGGGCAGGTGAATGTTTAAGAACCAACTTTAACTTATGAATGCTTTAGAGTGACCTTGTTATTATACCTGAAGAACCCTGAAACACCAATTCATAAGAACCCCTATGTTTATAGCAGTGCTATTTACAATAGCCAAGTGCTGGAAACAGCCTAAGTGCCCATCAGGGGATGATTGGATCAAAAAACTGGTACATTTACACAAGGGAATACTACACAGCAGAAAGAAAGAAGGAACTCCTACCCCTTGCAACAACATGAATGGAACTGGAAAGTGTTATGTTTAGTGAAATAAGCCAGTCAGTGAAAGCCAAATACCATATGATCTCACCCATTACATGACAACAATGAACAAAAACAAACAAGAAAAACAGAACCAGATACAGGAATACAATGAATAGATCCTGAGTGGGCAGAAGGGAAGGAGAGGGGAGGAGGCAAAGAAGGGGAGCAGTTTAGTCAAGGAACTAGTATGGAAGAACCATGGGTATGGACAACAAGTGGGATTGACTTTGGTGGGGAGTGGGTGGGTGGGGAAGGGGACAGAGGGGCATAAAATGGGGATGGATGTAATACAACAACAATAAAATTAAATTAAAAAATAAAAATAAAAATAAAATTTAAGTGACTTGTGTCTATTAATTGTCCATTCTTGGAGTAAGTGAATTAATAAAATCATTACTATACTAGGTAGCATATAAAAAACATTAATGGCCCTGGCTGGTAGCACAGTGGATAAGGTGCCGACCTGCGAACCCAAAGGCCGCCGGTTCGATTCCCCTGTCAGGGCACATAATCAGGTTGCAAGCCAGGTCTCCAGCCAGATCCATGGCTGGAGGCAGGTGAAAGGCAACCATACATTGATGTTTCTCTGTTTCTCTCCATCTCTGCCTCTCTCCCTTTCTCTCTTTCTGGAAATAATAAATAAAATCTTAAAAACAAAACAAAACATTAATGGAGAGCTGCATGACCATCTTCTATGAAATGGAGATGATATTGTTAAATGACATAATTGAAAGTGATTCTATTAGAATAGCAGGGCAAGGTGCCTATCATGTTCAAGTTTCCCCTCACTTGATAATTTAAAAATTTTAAAATACAGAATTTTATTCTGAATGATGACTAGCTCAATACAATAATTCTGGTTTAAATGGCTGAACAGATGTTATTTGAGAAACACTGACATCAAAACCATCAACCTCTGGGCCACAGATTTGTACAGTGTTCATAATGTAATGAGACATGGACCCAGGTTCTAGAATCACCACAATCTTACTGAATTTATATTTAACTCTGGGCAAAATTTTGTGTTGGTATGCAGATGTATGTAATTTCCCCCTTCCTTGTAGAAGAATTTTAACTGGGTAATGTTATGTCTGTTATAGTGAATTAATCATTCCAATTTCTTATGTTTCTGGGAAGAGTCACATTATGCAAAATCCAAAAACTTTAAAGAGCACCATTTAATTCAATAACTAGTCTAAAAATATATTTTAGAGTTTAAATTATCTTCCAAAAATCATTCCAGAGCCTGTAGAAAAAAGATTCTGAGAAGCCCTGTTGAATAGTTGTCTTTTTGGACAACTTGTAAGCATTATCCCTTAACTCTTTATTCTGGAGAATCTTAATTGTTCTGTCCTTAGGGCCTCAAATCTAAATGCACTTTGTCCTTCCCCATTAGTCCATGTGAAATGTTCTTCATGTTACCCTTTGTTGTACACCACTGATTTGTCTACTTGTCAACATGAATTTCCCTCTCTATCTCTGCCTCATATCAGACCTGACTTCCACTCCAGCAATGGCACTAGCTGCAGCTGAGTGGATGGTATGTATAGAACACTCTCCAGAGGTTGTGATGGGGCAGATAATGCATCAAGAATAAAGCCAGAATTCTTGCCATCAAGACATTATTACGTTCTCGAGGAGATAAAATATATTTATGTATAGTCTAATTACTACCCATAAAACCATATATACAGTAAAAATTGAAAATCTTAAATGATTATACATAGGTAAGTATAATGAACAGCAATTTCTGTTTTTAGATGTCAGAACAAAATTTATTATTATTACACTTGTGCATGCTTGCCTGTGTGCAAGCATAAGGGTGTGCCCCCCACCACACACATCAACTTGCTATTGTCTCTCTCTTTACAAAAATGGTAAGAATTAAGCTGCCAGATGTCTCAGTGAGAGCTTACATTATAATTATTTCATTAATTTTACATGATGTACAACAGTAAGTTTATCTGTGTACTCTTAAGTATTTTTGCAATGAAAATTCCATTATACTTGTAAGAATAAATGAACAGAACTCATTCTCCCTTATGTAAGACCCTTTGTTTTAAGGTGATTTTTTTTACACTTTTATTAAAACATAACTTTTCAACCTAGAGTGAGGGCAGCCTTGTTTAGTTTGTTTGTGGCCCAGAATTCATCTGTAATAGTGTCAACAATTAAATATATATATATATATATATATATATATGGAAAAAATGGGTTTTTCATTCACCTACTAAGAAAGTGTTTGTTGAATAAATATATACTTTACAAACACAATAAAATAAAAATTAATATGCCTAATGCTTTATCAATGGTCCTGGATGATATCAGTATTGTTTTCCGCACTATTTCTTGGTGGTGGTCTCCTGATTTTAGGTAGGACCTGGGAAAAGTAGGCACAAACCTCATAATGGCCCCATTAATGGGAATGGATGACTAGAGAAAATAATGCAAAATAGCTGAGGTATCCAGCTTCCTAGGAAATTGATGTGTTGGGAAATTGTGTCAATAGAGGCCTGAGTGTTGTAAAGTTACTCTTGGCTCAGCTCACTTCAATCACTAGACCATGCAAACAGGAATGAACATACCAATGTTAAATTATAATGACCCCTGGCATGTAGTGTATCTAGACTCTTACTTAGATTTACATTTTCAAAGAGTGTTCTCTGAAAAACTGTGTTTTATTAGTGAAATCTAATTTGAGCAATCTATTTGTCAAAAAACCATGACTGCTTCTTGCTCTGGTAAACTCTAGGATGAAAAAGCAACATCACATGGTATTTGAAAGAAGTTATGGTTGAGGGGAAAAAGTATAGGCCTAATTTTAATCCTTTTACTGCCATTACCTTGCTGGGCATCTTTGTGAATTAGTCTCTTCTTTTTAGCACCCACTGACCTTTTAAAATCATATCCTTTCTTACTTTTTCAGGAATGTTTCTACTTTGATTATCATTTCTTTGAACATAATCTTTTTTTCTATCTCCATGGCATCATTCCCATCTATTCTGATAATTCCCTTCTAATTAAAAAAAAAAACCAAAAAACAAAAAACATGAAATCTTACTATGTCTTCATATCCCTCCAGTTAACATCCTTTCAGCCCAAACTTCTAGAATGTTATCTATACAATTCATTCTTCCTTTCCTTTTCTAAGCTAGCTTCTGTCTTCATCATTCCATCAAAACTTCCTTCATGAACATTATAGCAACCTTTATATTGCCAAATGCAAAGGGTGCTTTTCATTAACCCCCTCACCTTGAAATTTTTTCCTGTCTTGGCTTTTCTAACACCACACTATCCAGATTTCCTTCTACTCCTAGGCTGCACCTTGTCGTGTCCTTTATTGGCTCTTCCCCTGCACCTGAACTCTCCCAGGATAATCCCATCCCATTTCCATGGTTATGTGAACATTAAAAAAATATATATTTTCAGGGAGAGGGGAAGGGAGAGAGGCAGAGAAGGAGAGAGACATCAATGTATGGTTGCTTTTCACTTGCCTCCAGCCACAGATCTGGCTGGAGATTTGGCTTGCAACCTGGTTATGTTGCCCTGGCTGGGAATTGAACCAGCGAGCTTTGGGTTCGCAGGCCAGCACCTTATCCACTGGGCTACCAACCAGGGCCATGTGAACATTTGAACCCTGTTTCCTACTCTTTCAAGAGGCTTTTTCATAGTTCCTTAAAATGTGAACAGAATCTTACCATGAAGAAGCCAAACTGTAAGTCATGACACAACTTCCAGCCCATCAGCTACGTAGTGCCTTGAGCTCCCAGCCGTGGAGGCAGCCAAGTTGAATAGTGAAGTTTGCAGACTGTCAAATCCAGATTATACAGATGTGTACCCTATCTGTGCTGCTTGTGTAATCTTCTAGTTTCTTACATAATCTCTTCACTAGTGATACAGGATGATTATGATAGTAGATGGTTATCTGTGGGCACGTGTACCAAGACACTCAGTAGATGCCTGAAATTGCAGCTAGTATCAAACTTGATACATGTACTGTTCTTTTCCTATACCTGATTATCAATGATAAATTTGCACTTTGGGGGCCTTATTAAGTAAAATAAGGATTACTTGAACACAAGTACTGTGATATGCAGAAATGAACTTTACTAAGTGACTACTGGGCACGTAGCCTACATAGTGTGGATACACTGGACAAAGGGATGATTCATGTCACAGGTGGGATGGAGCAGGATGGCTTGAGAATGGTGTGCAATTTAAAATTTGTGAATTGTTTTCTGAAGCTTTTTATTTAATATGTTTGGACTGCAAATGACCATGGATAATTGAAACCACAAAAAGTGAACATGAACAAGAAGGATTATTGTACATATACCAATCACTATTGTGAGCTTTAATAAATGTAAAGTGCTTAGGCAAGTATCTAGTTTGTAGTAAAAGTTATCTGTAAGTAAATGCAAAGGGTCTGAGACTGACCTCACCAACTAACAAGTTAGCCTGTTAGTATTTTATGAACACTGTCAGAAGACACAAGACTATTGGGTCCAAGACAAAGAACTTTAGTACTAATGGCAGATCATGAATGTAATGTTCCTATCACCTCCTCTTCACCCTACCCTCCAAGTCCTGTGGGTCTGATTTGGAGGGGCCCAGATGAATGTTACTCAACTGTTACATTGCAGCTGAAGAACCCCAAGCTTAGGGAATATGCTTCTTTTATAACAGGCTACAAGCACAGCTGCTCTTTGCTTCCAAGGGAAAGATTATCTTTATCTTTATTATAATGGGAAGAAAATCATCTTTTTTCTCAGGAGGGAGACACTAGCCCTGTCTTCTAAGTGTGCTTGCTACAGAGACATCCTTGAAAAGATAGCCCAAAACAAAAAGGCAATGCCTTATTCCACGTAAGACATGCAGAAACATCGGCGACTCATGGGGGGCTTTCTTCCAACATGATTCTTGTCAGTGCATATTGTCCATGTCCTTTGTTGGCCATTTCCTGTTCCTCCAGGGAGAATTTATTGTTTCCTCTTCAATGCCCCTCAAAACATTGGACATATTGTGACTATATCATGTCTAATATGTGTAAATGTGGCTTATATCTGTTTCTTTTGTTACATTTTGAATGTCTTTAGAGCAGGTATTATGGCTTATTTATAGTTTATATTCTTACCCCTCTTTCCTAAAGACATTTTCATAAAGAAGAGTGTCTAAAATACTTGGTACTTAATATGTATCGAATTAGTTGTAATTAAAAAAAATTAATGAGTATCATGGTTGAGAACAATTTTCCCTTTTAGCCTGTGATGAAAAACATTGCCATTACTGAAAAGAAACTGTGGCATTCAGGGCAGTATAGAAACATGACTCATTAAACAAATCAACATTTGCTATTTTAATATAGAAAACAGAATTACAGAGGCTGTTAACACAGTCTACATTTCAAAAAAGTTGATATTTTTAGACATAAAAATGAAATGGGGAGGGAAGATGGCGACAGAGTAGAGAGCAGTGCTGATGGTGTCTCAAGTACCAAAGCAGCTAGAGGACAGGATAAGGAGCGTGAGACGTCTTCAGGACCCTGGGGATTGGAACGGACAGCATCTGGACACAGGGGAGCAGAGCCCAGAGGCAGAGGAGGCCAGCGGGACAGTAGGTGAGGCGTTCCCGACCGACCGGC
>PVIW01015912.1:0-18253 GCA_004026585.1 Noctilio leporinus | reverse complement strand
GAAAGAAAGAAGGAACTTGTACCCTTTGCAACAACATGGATGGAACTGGAGATTATTATGCTTAGTGAAATAAGCCAGTCAGTGAAGGACAAATATCATATGATCTCACCCATTATGGGACAATAATGAGCAAAACTAACAACAAGCAAAACAGAACCAAGTATATGAATACAAGGAATAGGCCTTCAGTGGTCAGGGGGAATGGGGTTGGGGGGAGCGGGGAGGTAGAGGCAAAGAAGGGGAGCAGCTTAGACAAGGACCTAGTATAAAGGAACCATGGGAATGAACAACAGGTGGGATTGACTTTGGGGGGAATGAGTGGGTGGGAAGGGGGACAGAGGGGAGCAAAAGGGATGCATGTAATACAACAACAATAAAATTTAAAAAAAAAGAAAATAAATTTAAAAAAGAAAAAAAAAAAAAAGGACAAAAAATAATAAAGAAGGGGTTTAGGTGTCTGTTCACCCTTTATGATCTCTGATTGGTCCATGTGGACCCAGGGCCTGTGAGCTTTTAGCAGGAAGAAAAAAAAGAAAAAGGAAAAAAAATAAAAAATGAAGAAAAAAAGAAAGAAAGAAAAGAATAGAGAAAGGGATTAGGTGGCTGGAGGGGAGGAATACTTAGATTGAGGACTGGGAATGCGTTGCAGGCAGAGAGTGAGTAGACTTTAAATCAAGAGTAGGGGGACAGTCTTGGGTATTTTGGTGGATTGAGATGGGGAGGATTAAAAGTATGTGAGAAGTAACTTTTGAAAAGGGTTTTTTAGGGATTAATAGTTCATGTAGCTCTTGGTGTAACTCAGGTGCTTGAGATTAGCAGCGACCCATTTCCTGAGTCTGCCTCTCTTTCTTGGTCAGGTCTCTGCAGTGTACAGTCTAGCTGGTCTTGGCATGTCATTGTCACAGTCAGGGTTGATTCTGAGTGTCAGCCCCCAGGTAGGCTGGGCCTCAAGTAGCCTAGCTGGATTCTAGGGCTGCTGGTGTTCTGGGGACCTCCCTTTTCTTCCGTTTGAAGTCCAGCAGGGTGCCCCCTCCAACTCCTGGCGGAGGTTCCTGCCTGTGATAGGCACCTGGCACCCCTGTAGGGCAGCCTGCAACCTCGCTGCCTCCTGTGATGACAGGAGCTGCCCCCGCAGCTCCCGGAGGAGGCAGCCCCTGTCTGCCAACAGTGCCCGGTGTCTGCCCAGCTCCCCCTGGCGAGTGCCAATCCTCCAAGCAGACCAGCTTTTCGAGGAAGCCTTTGTGACGTGCACCTTCCCAGCATGTCTGCAGTGCAGCCTTTGTTGCCTGCAATGGGCGGGTCAGTTGCCCCAGCTACCAGTTCCAGCTTGCAGTTTGGAGTTTCCTCGGGAGCCTGGGGGCCTGTGTGGGTGCGTAGGGCTGGGCCTCCCCCCTCACAGGGGCTTCAAGCTGCTGTTTCCCCGGTGGCCCAGCAGCACCGTTTTCAGCCCCTTGACTGCCCCAGCTGGTGCACTTCCCTGCTCCCCCACTCCTGCTCCCAGCAGGTCTCTCCTCTTCTGCCTCTGGCCCAGTGAGGAGCTTCCTCTCTCTCAGTCTCACGGAGCAAGGCTCTCGCACAGTCGCACAGTCGCTCCCCTGCAGGAATTCAATTCCTTGTTCCCTCTGTTGTTTGCCCTCGCTGTCCACACTTCACTGTTCCAATTTCTAGTCACCAGGGAGCCTGGAGCTGGCTTCAGGTAGAGACACCCCTCTGGGTAGAGCCACCACTGCCCAGAGCCAACCTCGGCCCGCCGGTCAGTTTGGAACTGTCTCACCTGCTCTCCTGTATTCTCTGCTGCCTCTGGGCTGTGCTCCCCTGAGTCCAGATACTGACCGCTCCCATTCTTAGGGACCTGAAGATGTCTTGCGCTCCCTATCCTATCCTCCAGCTGCTCTGGTACTCGAGAACACCATCAGCACTGCTCTTTACTCTGTCGCCATCTTTGATTCCCAGGTGTATTATTAATATATAGTGTATGTATTGTTTTGATTTAAGAAATAATGAATATGGAATGCCAAGGAGATGAATTAGGGGAGGGAACATCATAATATTTCTCCTTGGGTAAAAAACCCCTCCTATTTCGCAAAATGTTTTCAGCATCGACAATATTGAGTAATTATACATAATAGATATATCTATCTAATTTTGATAGAAAAACTTCCCAAAATTAAAGTTGATATGAATTATTTTATTAAATTAAAAGTTTTAAATTATTGAGAGAAGAAGGGGAGGGAGAGAGAAAGAGAGAGAGATTTGTTGTTCCACTCATTTATGCATTCATTTGTTGATTCTTGTATGTGCCCTGACCACAGCTCACAACCTTGGTATACATGTACAATGCTCTAACTGAGTTGCCCAGAGTGATATTAAATTCTTAAATGAGGGATTAATTCTTTGGATACTGCAGTTTCCCAAGAGAAGATAACAGATATCACTAAAGTATCATTAGGTAAGTTGTCACTACCTAATTATTATTGATCCTTGTTGATTTAATGATGATAATCATTCTGATAAGCACATGATAAGCATACCTGTCAAGTCTGTGAGCATCATTATCACAAAAGAGACATTTAATCTTTAGATAATTATTTCAATTTGACAGTCAATTCCCTGCTAAAGTCACCAGCTCACTGCCTATTCTCTTTTATTCTTTCTTTTAGAAAAAGAACTACTAATTCTGTGAAGGTGTACAATGTATTGAAATTAACCAGACATAAAGTACCTAAGAATTACTGTCTTTGATCAGAGCACAGAATATTGCTTTAAGCTTAAAGTGAGAAGTTAAGATGTCTTTACTTATGTGAATTAAGAAATAAGGACTGTGTTGAATATCATAATGCAAATAAAGGATATTTTTGGATCATAACATTTTAGGAATGCCTTAGTGCAAGCAAATGTGAACTGCAGAAAAATGAAGATAGATGGAATGGTCCAGGAGGTGTGCCAACACTGGCTGAGGAGGGACAAAACTAGTCACCCTCACTTGATCCTGGCCTAGTTTTCACTAACATCCTCCTCACCCATCCCCTGTCCTGGTGCCTTAGAGACATTTTTTTAACATGTGGTCAGCCTCCTGTTTAGTTCCTGGCTTCCTAAATTTTATTTATTTTTCCTCCACAAAGCCATTATCTCAATTACACTTGTCTTTCTTGACTCGTCAGAGGTAGATAATTAAGGCTGCATATAAACCTTTTTCTCTTGCAATCTACTCAAACATCTATCCACCCAACAGGGCAGCAACATCTCATTACACAGATGGAAATGTTGGGAAAGTAGGTATTGGTTGTCAAGACAGCCTTGTCTAGGAAGTGATTAGCAGCCTAAGTTTGAATTACTGTTGGCAAACTTTGCATGCCTGTTCTGTTCCAGGAATAAAGAGGTGTACTCATGAAACTTGGAAAAATTGGTTTGGGGCAAATGATATGATATGTGATATGTTTCCTTGTTATGGAGAATGGCATGCACAGAGAGGACAAGGTAATCCAAATGATCTTTGGTTAAGAATGTGCTAGTCTCTGAAAGTCTGTTAAAGGTATGTATTCAGGGCCTGAATTCACATGCATGTGGTAGATGTTTCAATGTCTGCATTCATTTCAGGAACATGAACTTGAATAAGATTGTTTAGAAATTACCTTTGAGATTTTATGGAAGGAGTATTTACTATGCTGTGACATTTTATGGTATGTCTAAAAATAGATAACTGTGAAACAGAGAAAAAGAATCCTTATTTGCCCAACAGAAGGATTCATTTTTTCCCTTACCATTATTTTATCATCATTATTATAATTTTAATTTGGCAGTTGGCACTGTGAACTCCAATTTTAAACAGAGGTATCTGTTCAAAATTATAAATTTCTCACAGCAATAATTTCACATCTATTTAACCCGTACTTGAGTTCACATCTGATATTTCCAACTAGGACACTAACTTGGACCAAGATTTTTTTTTTCCTTTGGAAAACTTTTATTATATATTATTTTATTAAAATTGTATTTTATTGATTATGCTATTACAGTTGTTTCAGTTTTTGCCCCTTTGCTCCTCTTTGCCAAATGCACCATTCCCTCCAGCAGTCCCAGCCTTAGATCATGTCCATGGGTCATGCCTATATGCTCTTTGGCTTCTCCCTTTCTTATACTATTCTTAACACCCCCCTGTCTATTTTGTACCTACTAATTATGCTTCTTAATCCCTGAACCATTTCCCCATTTCTTCCCTTTTCCTCTCCTAGCTGATAGCCTGTGAAACGAACCCCATAGCTATGATTCTTGGTGTTTGTTTAGTTTGTTTTTGTTTTTATATTTTTAGGTTTGTTGCTGATAGTTGTGAAGTTGTCATTTTAATGTTCATACTTTTGATCTTTTTCTTTTTTAAATTTTATTGTTGTTGTCTTACATCCATCCCCTTTGATCTTCTTTTTCTTAAATAAGTCTCTTTAACATTTCATATAATAAGGTCTTGGTGATGATGAACTTCTTTACCTTTACCTCCTCTGGGAAGCACTTGATCTTTCCTTCCATTATAAATGATAGTTTTGCTGGATAGAGTAGTCTTGGTTGCAGGTCCTTGCTTTGCATCACTTTGAATACCTCTTGTCAGTCCCTCTTTACCTGCAGAGTTTCTTCTGAGAAATCAACTGATAGTCTTATAGGAACCCTTTTGTAAATAAATCTCTTCTTTTTTTTTTTTTGTGGCCTTTAAGATTCACTCTTTATCTTTAAGCTTTGGCATTTTAATTACGATGTGTCTTATTGTGGTCCTCCTTGTGTCTAGCTTGTTTGGGATGTTCTGTGCTTCCTGGACTTGTATGTCTATTTCCTTCACCAAATTGTGGAAATTTTCTTTCACTATTTTTTCACATAAGTTTTCAACGTTTTTCCCTTCCTCTTCTCTTTCTGGCACCTCTATAATTGGATGTTAGTACATTTAAAGTAGTCCTAGAGGTTTCAAAGCCTCTCTTCATATTTTTCAATTCTTGTTTCTTCATTCTGTAAATAATTTTTTCTCTTCTTTATGTTCCAAATTGTTGATTTGAACCCTAGCTTCCTTCCCTTCACCATTGGTTTCATGTGGATTTTCTTTTTTTCACTTAGCTTAGTCTTCATTTCTTCCCTTATGTGTTTACCATACTCAAGCACATCTGTCAAGTCTGTGAGCATCATTATCACCAGTGTTTTGAATTCTGCACCTCTTAGGTTGCCTATCTCCTTGTCACTTAGTTCTCCCACTGGAACCTTGATTTGCTCCTACTTTTGGACCATACTTCTCTGTCTCCTCAACTTGACAGGCTTCTCTTATGTTTGCCTCTGTGTCTTAGGTAGAGCTGTCACACCAGTTACATTGCATTGTAAATGGCAGAGCCTTAGGTATTCATCAATGAGGGGTCTGAGAGGGAAAATGCAACTTGCTCAGCCCTTGCACCTTTTCCAGGCACTTCCCGAGCTTTACATATGGGACCAGCACCCCTCTATTGCCCTGGTTGTGGTTCCCAGAGTGGGTGAGTTTGCAGATGTTCTAGGACCATGGAGGCCCTCTAAACAAACAGACTCTGCTGAGAGACTGGGCAGTTCCTTCCATTGCCCTAATCTTCACTGGTTTTCAAAGTTGGAAGCAATGAGGCTTTATTGTCCCTAGTGCTGGAGCCATAAGCCGCATGGCCTTGTCTGGGGCTAGGATTGCTTCCCAGGTGTCCCTCCTGACTTTCATAATGTGTGACTGCACTTTCTGCTGGCTGGCCACAGCTATAGCCACTGCCTTGTTGCTGCCGCCACTACTGCCACCACTGCTGTCACACCACATTCTCTCCACTCCTTCTCCAGCCCTCCTCTCTGTATATATTTTGCTGGGCTTCCATGCAATTCAATTTTCTGGTAGTTTTGCTTGTTTTTAGTGTTGAGGTAGTTGTATTTCCCCTTATTGTTGTGGAGAGTAGCAAAGTATGTCTATCTATGCCTTTGTCTTGGTTGAATATCTCAGGTTGGCTTTTTTGGGTCAGTTTTCCATAGTATGTAAGATTGTATGGAGTCTACCAAAATGCTTCTCAAACATGAATAGTTGCTACTTCATTATCAGCTGCTGGATGCTGTTGATTTTAGGCTCTTTAAGACTCTGACTTATATGTGAAATATAATTTACATAAGAATTATAAATTTATAAAAACATAATTTATAATTCTTGATAAATAATTTTCCCCCATTAATCCCTGGGGGTTTTTCCCCCCAAGTGAAAGGCTTATTTTTTAAATGTACTTATGTTATACCTAGTTCTCCTTTATCATCACTCCTGTTTGTTCCTTATGACATGTGTATATGGTTTCTGTTCATTACTGAGTCTCAAAGAACTCAACTGTGGAAATAGCAGGTCATAGGACTGTCAACCAGATAGGCTACATGCCAGTCTTTCTGTTATCTGAAAAGCGTTAGCACAAATTTCAGCTCAAATATGTAGATCATAGAGGCAATTTTGAAACTAGAGCTTTGGATAGGAAAAAAGGTTAAAGTTCCCTCTACTTTTGTGTATGTTTAAACACTTTCATGATAAAAAGTTTTGAAATGCAGCCCTAGATGGTGTGGCTCAGTGGATTGGTGCCAGCCTGTGAACCCAAAGGTAGTTGGTTCGATTCCCAGTAAGGTTACAAAACCAGGTTGCAAGCCAAGTCTCCAGCCAGGTCCTTAGCTGGAGGCAGCTAAGGTGAGAAAGGCAACCCCACTTTCTTCCTCCACCCCTGCCCTTCTCTTTGAAAATAATAAAATCTAAAAAAAAAAGTTTTAAAATGTGTTGCTGATCTTATTTATATACAATTGATCCTTTTTATTTGTTATTCTGTATTTGTGAATTCACCCACTTGGTAAAATTTATTTGTAATCCCCAAATCAGTAATTATAGGGCTTTTATGGTTATTCATGGACTTACACAGAGCAACAAAAACTTTGAGTTACTTGATGCACATGACCCAGGTGACTTTGAGCAAGATGAGGCTCTGCTTTCTTGGTTCAGCTCTTACACTGTGAACAAGTGTCCTGCTTATGGCCTATTTAATGCCCCATTTTTGCATTTTTGTGTTTTTTTTGTGGTGATTTTGCTGTTTGAAATGGCTTATACACAGACTACTGAAGTGCTCTCTGGCGTTCCTAAGGGCAAGAAGGCTTTGATGTACCCCAAGGAGAAAATTAATGTGTTAAATGAACTTCCTTCAGGCATGAATTATAGTGCTGTCAGACATGAGTTCAATGTTAGTAAGTCAACAATCAACACTACACATTAAAAAAGATGTCTCTAAAGCCCTGGCTGGTAGCACAGTGGGTAAGGTGCCGGCCTGCAAACCCGAAGGTCACAGGTTCGATTCCCCAGCCAGGGCACATAACCAGGTTGCAAGCCAGGTCTCCAGTCAGATCTGTGGTTGGAGGCAGGTGAAAAGCAACCATACATTGATGTCTCTCTCCCTCTCTGCCTCGCTCCCTTCCCCTCTTCCTAAAAATAATGAAATAAAATCTTAAAAAAAAAAAAAAAAGATGTCTCTAAACAGAAACACACATAAAACAAGGTTATCTGTTGATCCATTGACAAGAATATTGTGACCAGAAGCTTGAGGCTTGGAGGAACCCAACTTTGCATTACTGCTGATACATGTGTTCAGTATTGGCTACTTAGGTATACTGAAAATAAAAATAATCAACTGTATTTACAATAAAAAACATTCATTTGCACCTAACTAGCACTAAGCAGTGCTGACTACATCCTTCAGCACAGAAAGCTATTCTGAGAGCTGGCCTGAGATGTTTGGCTGTGTATGCATATCATGCAAGTTAGACTGTTAATGGTCCACTTTTTATTATGTGGTTCATTGTGGACATTGCCAATTTCTATTCTCTAGATTGTATTGTTATCCATGATGTTTTTCAAATTTTACATTATTTATTATTATTGTAATAATTATAATTTTACTTTAGTGTTGGCAATTGACTTGTGAAGAGGTTCTGTTTAAAATTGCTATTAAAGTAGCCCTGGCCTGTGTGGGTTAGTTGTTTGGAGAATTGTCCAGTAAACTGGAAGGTCATGGATTCAATTCCTGGTCAGGGCACATGTCTGGGTTGTGGAATTTGGTCCCCATCAGGGAATGTGCTAGAGGTTGCCCTCTCACACTGATGTTTCTACCCCAACCCCTCTCTTCCTTCCCCTCTCTAAAATTTAATGAATATATCCTTAGATGAGTAAAAGCTGGCAAGTATATCCTCACATACCCTTCTCACAGTTTCAGTGTCCAATTGGCTACACTCTCAATAAAATCGGGAAACACAGCCCTTTTTTCCTGATTAGATCTTATTTACTCCCCAGATCTGACATAGCACCTGGAACCCAGTAAGTGCCCTACTAAATGATTGGAGTACAAATTAAAGGTAGAATCACAACATGTATTAATTTAAAAATCCTACAAAATAAGTAGTGACTAATGTTTAATGTCACAGCTGGGAAATGGTGCCTTCAGGGCAGAAAGTGTCTTAGATGTTTAATGATTTACTGTTGGTTACACAACCTATAAAATGCACAAAATATTTACCATAAATGTCTATAAAATACACATATTTCTTGGACTAATTATAGAGTTTATGTATTTTTTTGGCTTGGCAACTGACAAAATAATTATAAATAAATGACTGAGGTAAATTTTATTAGAAACAGAATAAGAAAATATTGCCCAGGGGACTGACTGAAAAGCAAACTTTAAATGATGATAATCTGGCCTGGGAATTATTTCACAATTAAGGTAACTTTTATCGGGAGGGCAGTATTTTTCAGCTGTTTTTTGCAAACTTTACCATTTATATTGTACTTTTTATTTTTGTTGAATAATAGAAGCAATTAATTCTTTTACCCATGCAGTTAAATAGGACATAAATGCCATTTTAATAATAGGAACTAAAAAGTTAATAATATGGTATTAAACTATAAGTGAATAATACTAGTCCTAGCTCATTTTATTTCCTACATAATTCTGGGTTATTAATAACATTTTTATTCAAAGAAATGTTGAATAAAACATTTGAATAATATTCAAAGATATTATTATATATTTTTAAAAATAAAGAAACTTTCAACAGAAACACAAAGGAAACAAAGATAAATGTTGAGATACTTATACGGATGGTTGGAGATACATAAATATTTAAATGGATTAGATTTTCTTTGCCTGAAATGTCCAGGAAATGTCCAGAAAAAAACTCATAGAAATAAAGTGGTCTTTTATTTGGCATTTTCTTAATTCTTCATGTAATTTTGTTATGTCAGTAAGTATATAAATGTAGAACTACCTAAGTTACATATTTATAGGCATACCTCATTTTACTGTGCTTTGCTTTATTGTATTCACAGATATTACATTTTTTGCAAATTGAAAGTTTGCAGCACTGTTGCATAAAGCAAATATGTTGGCATCATTTTCTCAACACCATTTGATCACTTCATGTCTCTTTGTCACAGTTTGATAATTCTGAAAATATTTCAGACTTTTTCATTATTACTATATATGTTAGGATACTCTGTGATCAATGACATTTGATGTTACTATTGTAATTACCTTGGGACACCAAGAACCATTTTCATGTAAGACCACAAACTTAATCATAAACATTGTATCTTCTGACTTAATGAAAATTGTGTATGTTCTGACTATTTCATGGGCTGGCTGTTCCCTGTTGCTCCCCCTTTCTTCATGTCTTCCTATTCCCTGAAACACAACAGTATTGAAATTAGGGCAATTAACAACCCTACAATAGCCTGTAAGTGTTCAAGTGAAAAGAGGAGCCGCATATCTATCTCTTAAGTTAAATCAAAGGCTAGCAATAATTAAGCTTAGTGAGGAACACAAGTTGAGAGATAGGTATAAGATGGGATAAAACTAGGCCTTCTGTGCCAGTTATTTGAATTGTGAATGCAAAGTAAATATTCTTGAAGGCAATAAAATGTGTCACTCCTGTAAGCACAGATGATAGGATAGCAAAACAAACTTATTGTCGTGAAGAAGAAAGTTCTAGTGGCCTGGACAGAAAATCAAACCAGCCCCAGTGTTCCCTTCAGCCAAAGCCTATTCCAGAGTAAGGCCCTAACTCTCTTCAATTCTACAAAGGTTGAGAGGGGTGTGGAAGCTGCAGTTTGTGGGAATGCCAACTGGTCCAGTGGCAGTGTGGAAAACACTATGGAATTTCCTAAAAAAAAAACCTAAAAGTGGAACTGCCTTTATCCAGTGATTCAATTCCTGGGATTATACCTGAAGAACCCCGAAACACCAATTCAGAAAAACTTACACAACCCTATGTTCATAGCAGTGCTATTTATAATAGCCATGTCCTGGAAACAGCCTAAGTGCCCATCAGTAAATGAGTGAATCAAAAAACTGTGGCACATTTACACAATGGAATACTATGCAGCAGAAAGAAAGAAGTAACTCCTACCTTTTGCAACAGCATAGATGAAACTAGACAGTATTATATTTAGTGAAATAAACCAGGTGGCAAAAGATAAATACCATAATCTCACCTAATAAAGGAGCCTAATGAACAAAACAAAAACCAAGCAAAATAGAACCAGCAGGATGGAAGCAAGGAACACACTGACAGTTACCATATGGGACTGTGAGGGAAAAAAATGGAGAATGAAGGGGAAGGATCTAGTCATGGAACTAGTATAAATGACCCGTGGATATGGACAACAGGGTGGGGATTGACTGAGGGAGAGGGAGGAGGTGGATGGGGAAGGGGAGAGCACTGGGGGGTGGGGAATGGGGCAACTGTAATAGAACAACAATAATAAAAAAAGAAAATCTGAAGCTAGCAGATTGGTTCATGAGTTTAAAGGAAAGAAGTCATCTCCATTATAACAGTGCAAGGTGAAGTAGCAAGCAGTGATGTAGTAGCTGTAGCAAGTTATTTAGAAGATATAGCTGGACATCCAGTCAAGATGGCAGCATAGGTAAACACAACTCACCTCTTCACACACCCACATCAAAATATAGAAAAACTATCACTCAAAACTGTCAGAAATCAAGCTGAATGGAAGGCTAATGACTACAGAATTAAAGAAACCACATCCATTCAGACAGGTAGGAGGTGTGAAGATGTGGAATGGGTTTCTCTCCCACCCACATGTGGTGGATTCTAGAGGGATATCTTGAGAGTGAGAAGTCTGAGCCCCACAGTATGGCCCTCAGCCCAGGGTTCCTGTGCAGGGAAGATAAGTCCTCATAACTTCTGGTTGCAAAAGCCAAGGGGGTTTAAGTTAGCAGAAGAAACTTATAGAGTCACAAGCAGTTCTCCTTAAAGAACTAATATATAGGCTTATTCAGACTCATTCCCTCTGATCTCCAGCACCAGGGTAGCAGCTTGAAAGGCATCATTGGTTGTTGAAGTCTATTGGGTTTCTTTATATTATATATACTTTTGTGTATGTTTAAAGTCTTTTATAATAAAAAGTTAACAATAAATGTTTCTTTTTAAAATTATGTTTTATTGATTATGCTATTACAATTGTTCTAATTTCCCCCTCTTTGCCCCTGTCCACTCAGCATCCTCCTCTTCTCTCCAGTAATCCCCATACAATTGTTCATGTCCATGGATCATACATGTAAGTTCTTTAGCTACTTCATTTCTTTTTCTTATTTATTTATTTATTTATTATTTTTAGAGAAAAGGGAAGGGAGACAGGCAGAGAGGGAGAGAGACATCAATGTATTGTTGCCTTTCACCTGCCTCTGGCTAAGGACCTGGATGGGGACCTGGCTTGCAACCTGGTTTTGTGCCTTGGCTAGGAATCAAACCAGTGACCTTTGGGTTCGCAGGCTGATGCCTTATTCACTGTGCTACCAGCCAGGGTGCTACTCCATTTCTTATATTATGTTTTACATCTCCATGGCTATTCTGTGTATTCTAACTATCTATTTGTACTTCTTAATCACCTTATCTCTTTACCCATACCCCTCATTTACCTTCTCCTTAAATGAAAGTCACCATTGGCATATACAGGGAAACTGAAATGTCTGGCATCAAGATGGGAGACAGAAATGCAGACAGAGGGAATTGTTCCTTCACTGAGCTTTCCCCAAATAGAGCCACAGAACCAGCAGGTGGATGCCATATCGAGACTCCACCAACCAGGCTAACACTGTTTGCCCTACCCTGGAGACTCCTTGAGTCTCTGTCTGACCTAACTCCCACTTAATGTATAGGATCATCCAAACTATTTTTACATATGAATGGATGGTATAGGCTCATGATTCACAACTTCCTAAATCTCCTCAAACTAGCAACAGCCAGAATCAGTGAGACTCCAGCCCCAATACCTCCTGCTAAGTGGCCCAAGGCTCAGCACTAGCAGCAGCCAGTCTAGATTCATAGCTTGGCTTTGCCTGGGAATCTTGAAGCCCAGCAAATTAGCAGCCATCTCAGATTGCTTTATAGCTCAAGCAAGGTGGATCCAGGCAAAATACAAGTAGGGGCTTACCTTGGCCTGTACCACCCAGGAAACCTCGGAGACTGTGCACTCAGTGTACACTTACAGATCATGTTGGATCACGTCTCCCATGCCTCCCATAGCTAACCCTCCATGGAGGGCAGAGGTTGATGGTCAGTGGTCACAGCCAGTCCTTGCCAGAGACTGGCCTGGGTAAATGCCTCCCATTGACCTGCCAATAGCAATCAAAACTCAACTGTAAGGGGAGGATATACTCAGCCCACATGAAAGTCATACTTTGAGTATCCAACTTGGGTGATAGCGGAGGCTGTGCCACTGGACCCTACAGGAAACCTACTACATTAGGCCATGTTACTACCAAGACATGGAGTCATAGTAGTTGTATCTAATACATAGAAAAAGAAAAAAAAACACAGAGGCTACCAAAATGAGGAGACAAAAAAATGTGGCCAAAATGGAAGAACAGATCAAAACTCCAGAAAAAGAACAAAATGGAGATAAGCGATATGTCAGATATAGAGTTGAAAACACTAAACAGTGTTTTGTGTATAGTGTTTTATAAGGATGCTCAAGGAACTTAGTGAGGACTTCAACAACACAAGAAAGATCCAGTCAAAAACAAAGGATACACTAATTGAAATAAAGAACAGTTTGTAGGTGAACACCAGTAGCATGGATAAAACCGAGAATGAAATCAATGATTTGGAACAATAAGAAAGCAAAAAAACAACCAATCAGAATAAGAAGAAAAAAGAATTAAAAAAATCAGGGACAGTGTAAGCAGCCTTGTAGACAAGTTCAAATGTTCCAACATTTGCATCATAGGAGTGCCAGAAGAAGAGAAAGAACAAGAAATTGGAAATCAATTTGAAAAAATAATGAAAGAAAACTTTCTTAATTTGGTGAAGGAAATAGACATTCAAGTCCAGGAAGCATAGAGGATCTCAAACAGGGTTATGCAAAGAGGCACACTCTAAGACAAATCATAATTAAAATGCTAAATGTTAACATAAAAAAATCTTTTTTTAAAATATTTTATTTATTATTTTCAGAGAGAGGGGAGGGAGAGAGGCAGAGAGGGAGAGAAACATCAACGTATGGTTGCCTTTCACCCTCCTCCAGCTATGGATCTGGCTGGAGACCTGGCTTGCAACCTGGTATGTACCCCACCTGGGAATCAAACCAGCGACCTTTGGATTTGCACGCTGGCATCTATCCACTGAGCCACCAGCCAGGGCTAAAGAAAGAATCTTAAAAGCAGGAAAAAAAAAAAAGGTTACCTACAGGGGAGTCCCCATAAGATTGTCAGTTGATTTCTCAAAAGAAACTTTTCAGTCTAGAAGGGATTGGCAAGAAATATTGGCAAGAAATATTTAATGTCATGAAAAGCAGAGACCTATAGCCAAGATTACTCTACCCAGCAAAGCTATTATTTAGAATCAAAGGGCAGATAAAGAGCTTCCCAAGTAAAAGAAAAACCAAAGGAGTTCATCATCACCAAACTATTATTATATGAAATGTTAAAGGGTCTTATTTTTTTAAAAAAAGATTAAAACTATGAATAATGAAATGACAATAAATTCATACATATCAATACTTGAATCTAAAAATCAAACTAAGGAAACAAGACAGAGTCATGAATATGAGAGCATTTTGAGTTGCATCTCATGGATGAGCAAAGAAGGTATTTTTTTTAGATGGAATCTACTCTTGGTAAAGATGCTGTGAAGATTGTTGTAATGACAACAAAGGACAGAGAATATTACATAAACTTAATTGATAAAGCATTAGCAGCATTTGAGAGGACTCGCTCCAATTTGGAAAGAAGTTCTGTGGGTAAAATGTTATTAAACAATATTGCATGCTACAGGAAAATCATTGTGAAATAATGAATTGATGCAGCAAATGTCATTGTTGTCTTATTTTAAGAACTTGCCAGAGTTACTTCAGCCTTCAGGAACCATCACCCTGATTCAGTCAGCAGCCATCAACACTGAGGCAGGATCCTCCACCAGCAAAAAAGATTATGATTGGCTAGGCTCAGATTATTGTCAGCATTTTTTAGCAATCAAGTATATATATATATATAATTTTATATATATATATAAGTATATATATATATATAATTTTTAGAGAGAGGTGTAGGGAGAGAGGCAGAGAGGGAGAGAGACATCAATGTATGGTTGCCTTTAACCTGCGTCCAGCTAAGGACCTGGCTAGAGACCTGGTTATGTGCCCTGGCTAGGAATCAAACCAGTGACTTTTGGGTTTGAAGGCCAGTGCCTTATCCACTGTGCTACTTGATTGTGCCCAGGCAGCAATCAAGTATATTTTAATTAAGGTATAAACATTGTTATCTTAGACAAAAAGCTGTTGTACACTTAATAGACTACAGTAAAGTGTAAATATAACATATGCACTGGGAAACCAAAGTATTCATGTGACTTTCTTTTCTTTTTTTAAAAGATTTCATTTATTATTTTCAGAGAGAGGGGAAGGGAGGGAGGCAGAGAGGGAGAGGAACATCAATGTATGGTTGCCTTCACCTGCCACCAGCTATGGACCTGGCTGGAGACCTGGCCTGCAACCTGGTTATGTGTGCCCTGGCTGGGAATCGAACCAGCAACCTTTGGGTTCACAGGGCGGCACCCTTCCACTGAGCCATCAGCCAGGGCCTCATGTGACTTTCTTAATTGTAATATTCAATTTTTTGCAGTGATATGGAACCAAATCTACAATATCTCTGAGATATATGTATGCATGTAGATTGATATTTCTCTCTACATAGAGATATAGAGGTATATAGATTAGATCTACTTATATATAGATCTATAGATATATGTATAGGTCTATAGACATAGATCTATTCTATCTATGTCTAGCTATAGATACAGATAGATCTGTAGATATAGATATAGGTGATATAGATATAGATGATGTAGATATAGATATAGATAGATACAGTTTGGAAATGTATATCTAAGAATATATTTGAAAAACCAAAGAGTATTTGTGTAAAGTAAAAAATAAAGTAAAGCAGCTCTTTCTATGAAACAGATGTAAGCTAGATGTTAGTTTCCTGAATGAGAGTAGCTACTGAGGGTTTGCCTTGGTAATTAAGCTGTTATTTTACTGTTGCCAAAGAGAAGTTACAGTGGCTTAAATTAATTCATTTTAAAAAGAGAGATTGGTTGATATAGAAGCCTTTTCAAAAAGATTTTATTTATTTTTTAGAAAGAAAGGATGGGAGGAAGAAAGAGAGGGAAAGAAACACCAATATGTGAGAGAAACATCATCCGTTGTCTCTTGAACACCACCGACCGGGGACCTGGGCCACAACCCAAGCATGTGCCCCAACAGGAAATTCAACCAGCAACTTTTCAGTTTGCAGGCTGGCACTCAATCCACTGAACCACTTAACCCAGAGATTAAAATAATTGTTTAGAAAAGAATGATTTTTTCTATATTTTTTGACACATTGATGTAGATATGGCTAGCTTATGGCAATAAAACACACTATTAGGTATTTTATAGTCTGCTTCAGAATTTTCCCTGAAACAAAGAAAAATAAAACATAAACGAAGAGAGAAGTTTGATTTAAAATGGAAAAATATATTTATTATAACTACAGTGTATTTAAATATTTTCCTCCTAAAAGTTACTCTAACTCCTCCACTCTTGATTCCCTGCTCTTCCTTCTGGGCATACTGCCTTGTTTGAATTGACAACTTTCATTGACAACTACACCACAGGCTTCCACTCTTACCAATCTGGGATGCAAAGAAAATCAAGTGTTTTTTTGGTTGTTTGCATTTTGGAAATTAAACAGAAATAAACCCCAGTCTTCCTCTTCCATTGGACCAAACAAGTTACTTTATTTTATTTACATATTTTTAGTCCTCTCAGCAACAGGAATAGGAGACTAAAGAAATGGAATACTTTTAAAATGTTTTTTTTTTTTTTTTTTTGCCATAATCAAGCCTTGTATCCTGGTAGTAGGCATGGTGACTATTTATTGGCTGAAAAATATGATTTTAAGCAAGTACTCACTTACATCCACCCATCAGGTTCCAAAAACTTGCTTGCTCACAGATGATAGACTTTTGTGTGACTAAACTTATGAAAGGCCAAGGGGAAATACACACAGTATTTTTATTGTAAGGCTGCCCTTAATAGGTAGCCTGAGGAATCCATAGTTTGAATGATAGAGTGTCTCATGAGAACTTCTGGCATCTGGTTTGACAATCATCTTTCTAAAAATGCAGTTCTTGTGAGCTTGTGACCTCAAATGATATGGTAAAACTAAAGCTGGCGACTCACAATTGCTTAAGTTATAATAACTATGCAATGAAGAGAAAGGAATAAATGAGATTGAACATTGGATATAATTTAATAAAATATAATATATAAATAGAATTCCTATCTACTATTTATCTACTTGCAGTGGGATAAAATGATGATCCCTCAAAAAGAAATGTTCATGTCTTAACTCCCAAAATCTGAGAATGTGACCTTATTTGAAAAAGAGTCTTTGTGTCCACTTCTTTTCTCAATTTTATGTTTGTGATATTTGGTCATGTTGTTCCATGTATTGATACACTAATTCATCCTTTTATTGACAAGCAATAATATACAAATACTTATTTACCCATCTTCTTATTGATGAAAGTTTGAGTTGCTTTCAATTTTTGGTGATTGTGAATAAAGCTGCTATGAACATTCTTGGGAAAAATAGGGTTTTTGCAGATGTAATTAAGTTAAGGATTTCAAAATGTGGAGATCATTTGGACTATCTGGGTAAATTTAAATCTAATAAGAAGTGTTCTTATAAGATACACACAGAGGAGAAAGACAGAAGAGGAGAAAACCATACATCTCCAGAGGAAGAGATTGGAATGATGCATTTACAAGCCAAGGAACACTGGGAACCACCAGAGCTGGGAGAGCCAAAGAATGGATTCTCCCCTAGAACCTCTGAAGGGAGTATGGCTCCATTAAAATCTTGATTTAGTATTTCTGGCATTCAGAACTGTGAAAGAATATATTTCTGTTATTTTAAAAGCCACCGAGTTATATGATTCTATCATCATCTATTATCTATCATCTATCTATCAAACATCTATCACCTATCATTCATCTTAATATCATCAATAGTTATCCCCTTACTGTATTCTTATTTTTGCCAACCTATTCATATTTTAAAAATTATATGTATTTAATTATCTTATGGACTCTAAAGATAGTATAACTATTAATTGAAAAAAATCTAACCATTCTTAATTTGAGGCAATATTTGATCTCTGTTCCTCACTTTATTACATATGCATACACATATATTAAAATATATATATATATATGTTAAAAATAAACTTCATTCTATGTCTATGGCATTGTAGAGTTTTTTTTTTTTTAATTTTATTGTTGTTGTATTACATCCATCCCTTCTTTTCTCCCCTCTGTCCCCCTCCCCACCCACCCTTTCCCCCCAAAGTCAATCCCACCTGTTGTCCATGTCCATGGTTCCTTTATACTAGGTTCTTGTCTAAGCTGCTCCCCTTCTTTGCCTCCGCCTCCCTCCTCCCCCCTACCCTTTTCCTCCTGACCACTGCAGGCCTATTCCTTGTATTCATACACTTGGTTCTGTTTTGCTTGTTGTTAGTTTTGCTCATTATTGTCCCGTAATGGGTGAGAACATATGATACCTGTCCTTCACTGACTGGCTTATTTCACTAAGCATAATACTCTCCAGTTCCATCCATGTTGTTGCAAAGGGTACAAGTTCCTTCTTTC
>PVIW01015911.1:0-18277 GCA_004026585.1 Noctilio leporinus | reverse complement strand
AAAAGTACCACAAACCAGGCGGCCTTGGACAGGGGCCATTATCTTTCAGTTGCGCCCGTTACCCACCCGACTGTCCTCACTGGGCCAGGAGTAAGGTGTGGGCAGGCCTCTGCTCCTCACCGGGGCTCTGGGAGCCTCCCCTGCCCAGCGCACTCACTTGGTTGACCCAAGTCAGATTTCTGCAGGTGCGGGACTGAGGACCCACGTCCGTGCTGGCTGCCAGCTGGAGCCACCCTGAGCTCCTGGAGGATGTCTTCGGTGCAGGGACGTGGCCCCTCCAGCACCCGCTACTCTCCCTCATGTGGAACCTCTCTGACTCCCTCTGCCTCATCCCTCCTGCAGCCTCTCTGACTCCAGCCCGAGAAAATGCTCTAATTTTCACAACCTATGTGACATGATGGGGCCCGCCCAGATAATCCACAAAAGTCTCCCTACCCCTTGGTCCTTAACCTGAATTATATCGCCCAAGTCCCTTTGCCATGTAAGGACACCTGTTCACAGGCTCCAAGGAGCAGGCTGGGCATCTTTGGGGACCACTGTTCAATCTCCCACATGTGATGATGTTGACATCCATGAGGCTGAAGCAGACAGCACTCTGGGGGTGACAGTGAGCCAGGAGCCAAGAGCAATGGGGGAGTGGCCGGGGGTCCACAGGGAATTCCTACGATGAGGGGAGTGGGGGCTCTAATCTGATTAGACAAAGTTAGGGAGGAGGGAGGGGAAAAGGTCAAAGCAGTTGAGGAGCAAGGACACCACCCACCCCCATGCCCAGGGCACAAGGGCAGTGGGAGGGAGACACCCCGTGGGAGGACTTCAGAGGGAGCCATGTCCTTGGGGAGACCCGGTTTCTGTCAGAGCTGCGAGGTGCAGGAACACCCTGGGGCGGACCGTGCAGGTCTGGCTGATCCTGAGCTGAGAACTCCGGGGCGCAGCGGGCAGGTTTCAGGAGCTGGGAGGAGGAGTGAGAGGAGACAGTAGGGTGCATGGAGCTGTGGATGTGAGTGTGCAGGATGTTTGGGGGACCAGGGGTGACTGAGACAAGCAGGGAAAAGGACAGATGAGGTTCATCTTGGTGGATTCAGGGCAGATGGTGGTGAGTGTGTGAGACGGAGGTGGGAGGAGCAGGGGTTTGGGGCTCTCACTTGGACTCTGTCGATGGAGATGAGGAGGTTTGGGGTGGCGGGTCTTAGTTCTAGTCCAGACACCCTAATTGTGGGGTAGAGTGCCTGCAGGAGAGGAGTGGTTTTAGCAGATGTGCATGAGTTCACTCTGAACCCTGAGAAACAGAACTGTGCTCACACCTGGTCTCAGTGTGACACCTGCTGTCGGAGGTGTGACTTCTGGGGCATCAGGTGTGACCCTGGCCCCAGGCCCTAGGCCCCTCTTCTGTCCTGCTGAGGGGACAGAGGGGCCCAGGGGAGCTTCGGTCTTCGTCCTAATAGTCCAATGAGCATATCCACATGGGGAAGATGGAGACACTGAGGTGTTCTCAAATAAGAGATGATTTTATATCAAAAACGGAGTTACAAAACAGAAATAGGGAGGGAGTAGGAAATAATGTATCTACTGTTTCCCTGGTGCTGTATCCCGGGGAAGGAGAGAGGGGTGTCGGGAGGGGATGTGAACCTCGGAGATGGTACGGGGCTCCTGAGCGCCCCTCTTCTCCAAATGGACATTTGTAGGATAATGTAGAGAAATTTATATTATTTTGACATTATATTAGGGAATTACAGTTATTTTCTTCAATGTAGTAATAATATTGTTTGAAGAGAAAAGCTATTTTTTATGGGATAACTACTGAAATATTTAGTGGGGAGGGCCATAATGTTGGCAGGTGATTTTCTAATATTTCGGTAAAAATTATAGAAATATATTACATAAGAGAAAAATGGCAAAATATTAAAATGATTAAATCTAGGTGGCCATTGTGTTATTCTTTCAAACTTGGAAAATTTCACAATATTTTGGAGAACATTTTATTTATTTATTTATTCAAAAGATTTTCTTCATTATTTTCAGAGAGAAGGATAGGGAGGGAGGAAGAAAGGGAGAGAGGCATCAATGTATGGTTGCCTTTCACCTGCCTCTGGCTGAGGACCTGGCTGGAGACGTGGCTTGCAACCTGGTTATATATCCTGACTGGGGAATTGAACCAGCGACCTTTGGGTTCACAGGCCGGCGCCAATCCACTGCGCCACATCAGCCAGGGCTTGGAGAACATTTTAGAAATGATAATGCATAAGATCACATAAATGTCACAATATAATGTTAAATGAAAATTAGGCTTTAGGTATGTTTGAGAATGTGTGTCAGCGTGTGTGTGTGTGTGTGTGTGTGTGAATGTGTCTGTAAGGGTGCAGTTGGTGTGTAGCAGGGTGTGAGGAGTCTCAGTGCCTTCACTTGTTCATTCACTGAACAGAAGCTTTAAAATCAACAACCAGGCACTGTCAGGGCAGTGCAAGTATAGGCTGTGAAAATCAAATCCCCGTGCTTGTCCTGATAGAGCTTATGTTGTCAAGGAGGGACAGACAGTGAACAATTAAGTAAATATGTGTGAAAATCTGTGTGAGTGCGCTGGGTGCAAAGCAAAGCAGGGTGGGGTCAGAGGGAGGCTGGAGGTGCCCAGGCAGGGGCAGTTCAGTGCTGGCCTCTCAGCAAGGACACTTGGGGAGACTGTCAGGGTAGGAGGTGTCACCTGGGTGACAGGTTTTCAGGCCCCAGAGCAGCAGTGTGGGCCCTGAGGTGTGAACCCGGGGGCCTGTGCTGAAGGAACTCAGGAGGACCTGGATCCGGGCCCATCACACGGTCACAACTGTGTCATCTGGACTGAACTGGAAGGGGTCTTGCCAGTGAGAGGGATTTTAATGCAACAGATTGTGCAAAGCTCACTCCAGACAGTCCAAGGAGCTGAAGCGGGAAATTCTCATCCCTCCCAGATCCCAGGCACCTAGGTTCCCTGCCAGAGAGGAGCATGTTACCAGTTTTTCATGTATCCTTCCTGAGGAAAACATATATATATATATATATATATATATATATATGTTGTTACTGTTGCTACATCAAAAGAGACTGTTGCTGTATCAAAAGTAAAAACTGATACAGAAGAAAATGTTTCTTTGGTTTTCCAGGGAGTTGTCATCAACTGGACTGGAGAGAAGGGTCTCAGAGGGGAGATGGAAACCTCAGAGATGGCCCAAGGCTCCTGGGAGCTCTTCTCCGTCAGTTCCTGTCGCAATCTGATCTGGACACCTGTGGGGTCCAGGGCGGCTCTGAAGCTATTGTATGTCACCCCCACGGGTGCCCAGCCTTCAGGTCCGCGTCTCTGACCCACTCACAGCGCAGCCCCTCCCAGGCCGCAGGCCGCCTCCCGGAGCAGCGCGGCGGCGCCCCCGTGTGGCCACAGGGCTGACGACAGAAGACCCCGCTCCCTTTTCTGCGGCTCCACCAGGGGCCTCCCTGGGTCTCCCTCTGCTCCCAGCACTAGAACAGAGCTTTTATCCAAGAGGCGACCCGTCCTCTGTCGGGCTCGGAGTGCAAAGTGTTTTCCAAAACCCACACTGACATTGATGACTCCTCCCCTTGAGTCACCGTGACGCTGCCTCAGGGAAGAGTGAGGTCTCCAAGTCCTAACAAACAGGTGGTTCCAGGTTCAGGATGGACCCCACAAACACACAAAGTGTCCTTAGTCCCCCAGAATGGGACCTTGGACACCCAATACCCTGTCGCCTGTTCCTGCTGCTGCCTCTGGAGCTAGAGGCCCCTCCACCTGGTAATCAGTCCAGCAAGTCTCAGAAAATGGGGGCAGGGGCGGTGGTGTTAGGTCTCGGAAGGAGAGGGCGCTCCTGAGGAAGTCAGGATAAGGGGGAGTAAGGACATCAGAGGGGGAGAGGGTGCGCGGGGGAGAGGCAGGAGCCAGGGAGGACAGCAGCAAGGGGAGGGCTGGCCATGGGACACCTGTTTGTGTTTGGAGAGGGTTCTCCAGGTCGTAGACAGCAAAGGGCTGTGCTGCCCCTGTATGGAGGGGTCCTGGTCCCAAATTCCGGCGGTTTCCAGGGTCCCATTAACTGTTTCAGCACCTCCCTGCCACGTCTGCATCCAGACCTGAGCAGCATCTTGTCACAGCTGTCAGTGGCCCCTTCCCTGCCTAGGACAGGACAAACCCTTGGGCTGGGCTGAGGGGCCCCTGAGGACCAGGTGCTGAACATGGATGTGGGCCACACACCTTGTGGGCTACAAGGACCTCAGCGACAGGACCCAGGCTACCCATTTCTCAGTGGCAGTCCCTGCACCCTCCATAGCCTGCTGCCCAAAGACCGTAGGATCCCCTCTCTTTCTTCTATGGTGACCCAAGCATCCCATCCTCAGACTGGACCCTCCAGGCCCTGCTCTCTGCTACCCCAATCCCTGCAAGAAGGAACTCCACTGACTCAGCCCTAAATCTCATTCCTACACTGACAGCTGACCCAGGACCCTGGTGGTGCTATAGACTGAATGTTTGTGTCCTCAATGTTCATAGGTTGAAACCTAACCCCCCAATGTGATGGTGTTGGGGGTGAGACCTTTGGGAGGTGGTTATGTCATGAGGGTGGAGCCTTTGAAAAGAGAACCGAGCATGCTTCCTTGCCGCCATCCACCTTGTGAGCACACAGTGGGAAGGCAGCATCTAGGATCAGGAAGACAGTCCTCGCCAGGCACTGCATCTGCTGGCACCTTGATATGGGGCTTCTTAGCCTCCAGAACTGTGAGAAAGAAATTTCTGGGATTTATAAGCCAGTCTGTGGCATTGTGTTAGCGCCTTGAACAACGAATCCACAAGCCAATGGAGGGTTGCCCAAAGCCCCATGGGTGGCAGCTGAGCCGTGGCTGCAATCTGAGCATCAGTCATGCATGACTCTACAACCTAGATGGACCCTAGTCCCAGCTCAGAAGACATGAGAAGTGGTGGGCGGCCAGGTACCACCCGTTTGCTGTGCTATAAGGTGAGACCAGAGCTTGGGGAGGCACTGAGAATTGTGATTGTTGAGGGGCTTTGGAAACGGAAACCAGCTGGTGGGTAGCAAATGCACACATCATAGGAGACCCCTGTTAGGGACTGAGTTGTGTCCCCAAAATTTGTATGTTGAATCACCAACCCCCAATGTGATTGTATTTAGAGACAGAGTCTTTAAGGACTCTTAAAGTCCTCTTAAAGGACTAAGGTTACATGAGACCATGGGGTGGGGCCCTGATCTGAAAGGACAGGTGGGGTTATAAGAGAAAAAGGTATCAGATACCTAATCTCACCTCTCCCCCTTCTCTCTCCCTCCACACAGAAAGGAAAGGCCTTGTAAAGACACAGGGAGAAGATAGCTATCTACAAGCCAGGAATAGGGACTTTAGCCAGAAACCAAATTCCCTGGCACTTTGATCTTGGACTTCCAGCCTCCAGAACTGTGAGAAAATGCACTTCTGTTGTTTAAGCCACCCAGTCAATGGTATTTGGTTACAGCAGTCCAAGCAGACTGAGAGAGCCCTCAAAACTCAACACCAGCAGTCCCTCCCTTCCAGTCTCAGGCTCAGCTGTGAGGAACCTGGTCCCAGCATTCATTCATTCATTCATTGATTCACTCACGAATACTTAGTGAGTGCCTCCATGCCAGGCTTCACGTTAGGCCTGGTCATCATTTAATGAAAACAGACAAAATACTTACTTTCTTGGTGTTTACAGTCCAACAGGAAGGGCAGACAATAATGAGAATACACTAACAGTAGTGAAACACATGGCCTGTGTTTCTGTAATCTGTCACTGGTAACAAAAAATCCACAATAAAACAACCTTTTTATTCTCTCCTGTTCTGAGGTTGACTGAGCTCAGGGGGCAGCGCTTTTGCTCTGTGTGACAAGGGCTGGGGCTGCTGTCGTTGAAGGCCCAACTGGTAGGACATCAGGAGGGCCCCTGTAGGGGTGGCAGCTGGTGCCAGCTGTGGGCTGGGAGGTCACTGGGGCTGTTAACCAGGTGGCCTCCACCTGCTTCTCCACTTGGCTTGGCTGCTCCCAGCTGGGCACCTGCTTTCAGGAGGGCGTGTTCCACATGCACAGTCAGAAACAACAAGGCACCTTATGTCAGAACCTCAGCAGTCAATCAATGTCACCTTCCTCATGTTCTGGTCATGAGAGCTACTCACAGGTCTAGAGGGAGAGAATTAGGCCCCACCTCCAGATATTGAAATTCGAGGTCACATTTCAAAAGAGCATGTGGGGTGGGGGATACTTTTGAGGCCATCTTTGGGAAAAGTAACCATCACAGTATGTTAAAAAGTGATAGAAGATACAGAGAAAAAAATATTTTAAAAATTATTAAAAAAAATAATTCACAGTAGACAATTAGTGCAAAGTGGTAGAGAGGAGGCACTTACTGATTTTCACTCATTACTGTTGGTAGTCAATAGTATTTTGTATTATGTTAGTGTCAGGTATACAGCATAGTGATTCAACATTTATATCATTTTCAAAATGATCCCTGAGGAGTCTAGTACCCACCGGGCAGTACACATATCTATTATTGACTATATTTCTGTACTGTCCTTTACATCCCTGTGACTTGTGAGTGCCAATTTGATAAGTTTCTGAGTGGTATTATTGTTTTAACTTTGTTTTTGATAATCAAAGAAGTTGAACATTTTAAATAAGATTTTTGGGTATTTAAATTATTTCTTTAGTGAATTTTTGTGTTGGTGGTATTGTTCAGACTTTACTCAGCCCCAATAAGGTGGTGAATTTGAAATTCCCATCTCTTCACCTTATTCACCCAGCCTCCCCAACGCCCCTCCCCTCTGGCAACTAGCAGTTTGTTCTCTGTATCTAAGTCTCTTCCTATTTTGTTTGTTTGTTTATTTATTTATTTATTTTAGATTTCATGTGTAAGTGAATCATTTCACTTAGCATAATACTTTCTAGGTCTGTCCCGTCCATGTTGCAAATGAAAAGATTTCATTCTTTTTTATGGCCGAGTAATGTTCAACTCTATATATGTACTACATCTCTATTCAGTACCATTTTGGTCAGAGAAGATGCTTGACATGATTTAAATCTTCTTAAATTTGTTGAAACTTGTTAGTGGCCTAATATGTAGTCTTCCCTGGAAAATATTTCTCATGCACTTGAAAAGATGCATGTTTGCTGTTTTGGGGTGAAATGCTGTAAAATATCAACAAATCCATCAGGTCCAGTGTGTCATTTAAAGTTATTGTTTTCTTACTGATTTTCTGTCTGGAAGATCTATCCCTTGATGACAATGGGATGTGGAAGTCCCATTCTATGACTGCATTACTGTCCATCTCTCCCTTTATGTCCATCAGTAATTGCTCTATACATGTATTTAGGTGTTCCTATGTTGGGTGCATAAATGTTTACAAGGGGTACAGCCTTTTATTGGATCGATCTCTTTGTCACTATGAAATGTCCTTTGTCTTTTATTTTATATAGCCTTTGTTTTAAAGTCTATTTTGTATAAGTTTTACATCCCACTTTTTGTTTGTTTGTTTCTATTTGCATGAAACATCATTTCCATCCCTTTACTTTCAGTCTGTGTCTTTCAATCTGAAGCAGGTCTCTTGTAGACAGCATCTGTAAGGGTCTTGTTTTTGTATCCATTCAACTACACTTTGTCTTTTGATTGAAGCATTTAACCCATTTATATATAAAGTAATTATAGATAGATATATAGTCATTACCATTTTATTATTCATATTTATGCTTCTTATAGTATCCCTTGTGTGGTTTGTGTGTGCCCTCTTGTAGTTGAGCCTTGATTGCTGCTGGAACATTTGTAGATGGCCTGTGTTTCTGTAATCTGTCACTGGTAACAAAAAATCCACAATAAAACAACCTTTTTATCAACCCTCAGGCTGACTGGCTGTGAACACTGGGCACAACCATAGCATATGAGCTCCGTGTGGGGCTGACCCCATGAAGCAGGATCCACCCCAGCAGGACCTGGTGCCTGCTGAAACTACCCTTTGGATGTTCTGGTTGTGGAGTGAATAGTGTGGTGCTCTGCTGTAGGCTGACGCAGGCCTCTGGGTGTGTTGGATCTGGGTCCTCTTGGGAGGGGCTGTGGTGCAGGGCAGGAGCTACAAAATGGTCCAAGGTTGGCAGTTATCTGTGTTGGGCCTGCAGGTGCATAGGAGAGACCACGCTGTGAACTGCTGCCCCCCAATATCAAGCCTATGGCAGGTCAGCAAAAGCTGGAGAGCACCCTGGATCCTGTTTAAGGCTCAGCCAGTGAAAGAGCCTCAGGTGGTACATGAGCTGAATGAAGTGGGGTCTCAGGGAGTCACCAGGATGGGATGAGTGGTGTTCACCAGGCTAATCTAGACTCATGTTTGACTGTGTTGGGGGAGGGCTCAACACAGAAAAGGGATAGCTGTCCCTCCAGCCCTCACCCTGAAGCTACGCAGCTGTTTCTCCTTGTATGTCTCTGGCACCTTCTGAGCCACCATCTCTCTCCTCTGGAGCCTGGGGTGAGTGCCCAAGTGAGTCTGTGATGGCCTTTTAACAGGAACACCTGGGCCCTGACCACTGTAGCTTAGTGGCTGGGTGTTGTCCCACAAAGCAAAAGGTCACTCGCTTGGTCCCTAGACAGGGCACAAATCTAGGCGGTGGGGATGGGTTCAGTCTCTGGCCAGGGGCATACAAGAGGCAACCCACTGATGTTTCTCTCTCATATCAATGTTTTCCTCCCTCTCTTCCTCCATCCCTGTCCCTCTCTCTAAAAATAAATAAGTAAACTTAAAAAATAAAATAAAATAAATGCCTGGGCCTGGCTTGTGTGCTCACTGGTTAGGGCATCATCCTACAAACAGAAAGGTCAGAGTTTGATTTCTGGTTGGGGCACATGCCTAGGTTGTGCGTTGGTCTCTGGTTGGGGCGCATACGAGGGTCAACCAATCAACATTTCTCTCTTATGTTGATGTTTCTTTCTTTTTAAAACAATTAATTTATTGTGCCCTGGCTGATGGCTCAATGGATAGGTGCTGGCCTATGAACCCAAAGGTTGCTGGTTCAATTCTCAGCCAGGGCACATAATCAGGTTGCAGGCCAGGTCTCCAGCCAGGTCCTTAGCTGGAGGCAGGTGAAAGGCAACCATACACTGATGCTTCTCTCTCTTTCTCCCTCCCTGCCATTCTCTCTAAAAATAATCAATAAAATATTTAAAAAATTAATTTATTGTTGTTGTATTACATTTATCCCATCCCCCACCCCCACTGCTCTCCCCTGCCCCACCCTCCCTGTTATCCATCCCACAGTAAATCCCACATGTTGTCATGTTCATGGGTCATTTATACTAGTTCCTTGGCAAAATGTTCCCTTGTTTGCCTCCTTCTCCCCTTCCTCCCTCCCCTCTGCACACTAAAAGTCTGTTCCTTGTTTCTATGCCTCTGGTTCTATTTTGCCCTTTTGTTTGTTTTGTTCATTAGTCTCCTGTATTAGGTGAGATCATATGGTAGTTGTCTTTCATAAACTGGCTTATTTCATTCACTAAGCATAATACTCTCCAGTTCCATCTATATTGTCGCAAAAGGTAGTTCTTTCTTTTTCTTTCCGCTGTGTAGTATTCCATTGTGTAAATGTGACCATTCACATTTATATTCACATTTGATCCATTCATCCACTTGATTGGCACTGAGTGTTTCTAGCACTTGGCTATTGTAAAATATGTAGGTTTTCTGAATTGGTGTTTCAGGATTTTTTGCTTATAATCCTATCAGTGGAATTGCTGGATCAAAAGGCTGTTTCATTTTTAATTTTTTGAGGAAATTCCCACTGTTTTCCATAGTGGCTGCACCACTCTGCATTCCTACCAACAATGCATGAGGGTTCCTTTTTCTCCACATCCTGGCCAGCACTTGTTTGTTGATTTGTTAATGATGGCCATTCTGACAGGTGTAAGGTGGTATCTCATTATGGTTTTAATTTGCATCTCTCTGATGGCTAGTGATATTGAGCATTCTTTCATATGCCTATGAGCTCTTTGTATGTCCTCCTCAGGGAAGTGTCTGTTCAGGTTCTTTGCCCATTTTTTTTTTTTTAAGATTTTATTTATTATTTTTAGGGAGGGAAGGGAGGGAGGCACAAAAGGAAGAGAGACATCAATGTATGATTGCCTTTCACCTGCCTCAAGCTACGAACCTGGCTGGAGACCTGGCTTGCAACCTGGTTATGGTGCCCTGACTGGGAATCAAACCAGTGACATTTGGGTTCGCAGGCTGACACCCATCCACTGTGCCACCAGCCAGGGCCTCTTTGCCCATTTTTAAATTGGGCTGTCTGTCTCCCTGGTGTTGAGTCATATAAGTTCTTTCTTTATTTTGATGATCAACCCTTGTCTCGGGTAGCATTGGCAAATATGTTTTGCCATACAGTTGGTTCCCTTTTCATTTTGCTGATGTTTTCTTTATCTGAGCAGAAACTTTTCAGTTTGATGTAGTCACATTTGTTTATTTGTTCCTTTATTTCCCTTGCCCTTTGTAGAAATATTGGTGAAGATATTGCTGTGTGGGATATCTGGAATTTTACTGCCTATATTTTCTTCTGGGACTTTTATGGTGGCACAGCTTATGTTTAAGTTCTTTATTTATCTTGAGTTTATTCTGGTGCTTGATGTAAGTTGTTGGTCTGCTTTTATACTTTTGCATGGCCCTGTCCAGTTCTCTCCAAACACTTGTTGAAGAGGCCATTTTCACTCCATTTTATGCTCCTTTTCTCTTTGTCAAATATTAATTGGCCAAAGAGTCCTGGGTTTATTTCTAGGCTCTTTATTTTGTTCCATTGGTCTGTATGTGTTTTTGTGCCAGTACCAGACTGTTTTGAATACAATGGCTTTGTAATATAGTTTGACATCTGGTATTGATCCCTCCTTCATTCTTCTTTCTCAAGATTGCTGTTGCTATTTGGGGTCATTTTTGACTCCATATACATTTTTTAGTATTTGTTCTAAGTCTGTGAAATATGATATTGGTATTGGTATTTTAATAGGGATTGCATTGAACCTATAGATGGCTTTAGGTAGTATGGATTTTTTTAATGTTAATTCTTTCTATCCATGAACATGGTGTAGGCTTACATTTATTTGTATCTTCTTTAATTTCTTCAGTGTTCTGTAGTTTTCTGAGTACAGGTCTTTTATCTCCTTGGTTAAGTTTATTCATAAGTACTTTATTTTTCTGGTTGCTATAGTAAATGGGATTTGTTTTTGAGCTTCTTTCTCTGATGTTTCATTTTGAATGTGTGAAAAGCAGGTGTACAAAACTGCCTTTGATTTCTAGATATTGACTTTATATCCAGCTATTTTGCTAAATTTGTTTATTAGGTTGAGTAGGTTTTTGGTGGAGTTTTGTATGTACACTATCTTGTCATCTGCAAATAAATTACAGTTTTACTTCCTCCTTTCCAATTTGGATGCTTTTGATTCCTTTTTCTTGTCTGATTACTATGGCTAGAACTTCCAAAACAATGTTGAATAGAAATGGAGGGAGTGGACAGCCTTGTCTCATTCCTGGTCTTGGAGGAAAGCTTTTAGTTTTTGCCCCTTGAGTATGATGTTGGCTGCAGGTTTCTTATATATGGCCTTTATGATGTTGAGGTATGTTCTCTCTATTCCCATTTTGCTGAGGGTTTTTATCATAAATGGTTGCTGTACTTTATCAAATGCTTCTTTAGCATCTATTGATATGATCATATGATTTTTATCTTTCATTTTGTTTATGTGGTGTATTATGTTTATTGATTTGTGAATATTATACCATCATTGGATCAATGGGATGAATCCCACTTGATCATTGTGTATGGTCTATTTAATGTATTGCTGGATCTGGTTTGCCAATATTTTGTTCAGGATATTAGTATCTACGTTAATCAGAGATATTGGCCTGTAGTTTTCTTTCTTAGTTGTGTCTTGACCTGGTTTTGGAATTAGAATAATTCTGACCTCATAGAAGGGGTTTGGGAGTCTCTCCTCTTGTTGGATTTTTTGGAATAGGTTGAGAAGGATAGGAGTCAGTTTTTCACTAAATAGTTGGTAAAATTCACCTGTGTAGACTTCTGGTCCAGGGCTCTTGTACACTAGGAGTTTGTTGATTACTTCTTCAATTTCACTAGTTGTTGTTGGTCTATTCAGGCTTTCCGCTTCTTTTCATTTCAGTTTTGGTATATTATACATTTCCAGAAATTTGTCTATTTCACCCAGGTTGTCTAATTTCTTGTCATCTAGTTATTTGTAGCAATTTCTTATTATGCTTTGTATTTCTGTGGTTTTGGTTGTGATTTCTCCTCTGTTGTTTCTGATTTTGCTTATTTGGGTTCTCTCTCTTTTTTCTTGATGAATCTGGTTAAAGGCTTGTCAATTTTGTTTATCTTTTCAAAGAACCAGCTCCTGGATTTATTGATCCTTTGAATTGTTCTTTTAGTCTCTATATCATTTAATTCTGCTCTGATCTTGATTATTTCTTTCCTTCTACTTGCTCTTGGCTTTGTTGTTGCTCCTCTAGTTTTTGTAGCTTTATGGTTAGGTTGTTTGTATAAGCTTCTTCTAACCTTTTTGAGGCTTGTATTGCTGTGAACAGCCCTCTCAGGACTGCCTTCACTATGCCCCATAGTTTTGGGGCTGTTGTGTATTTATTTTCATTTGTTTTCAGAAACTTTTTGACTTCTTCTTTGAGCTCATTGTTTACCTTTTCATTACTTAATAGCATGTTATTCAGCCTCCATGAATTTGAATGATTTTTTCCCCTTGAGGTTGGTTTCTTGTTTCATGCCATTGTGATCTGAGAAGATGCTTGGTATGATTTCAATTTTCTTGAATTTGTGGAGGTTTGTCTTGTGTCCTATCATGTGGTCTATCTTTTGAGAATGTTCCATGTGCATTTAAAAAGAATGTGTATTTTGCTTCTCTGGGGTCAAAAGTTCTGTATCTATAAAGTCCATTTGATCTAGAGTATTGTTCAATGCCACAATATCTTTGGTGTTTTTTTGCTTGGGAGATCTGTCCATTGTTGATAATGGGGTGTTAAAAATCCCCTACTATTAGTGTGTTGTTGTCTATATCCTGCTTGAAGTTCTCCAAGATTTTCCTTATATGTGTTGGTGCTCCTAAGTTGGGTGCATATATGTTTACAAGGGTTATATAAGTTGTTCCCTTACGTATTATGAAATGTCCTTCTTAGTCTCTTTTTATGGACTTCATTGTAAAATCTATTTTGTCTGATATAAGTATTGCTACCTCACCCTTTTTTTTTTCATGCCCATTTGCTTGAAATATATTTTCCATCCCTCCACTTGCAGTCTGTGTTGATCTTTTATTCTGAGGTGGGTCTCTTGTAGACAGCATATATGTTGGTCATGTTTTCTTATCCATTCAGCTACCCTATTTTTTAAAGAAGATCTTATTATTTTCAGAGAGAGGGGAAGGGAGAGAGAGAGGGAGAAAGACATCAATGTGTGGTCGCTTTTCACCTGCCTTCAGCCACGGACCTGGCTGGAGACCTGGCTTGCAACCTGGTTATGTGCCCTGGCTGGGATTTGTACCAGCAACCTTTGGGTTTGCAGGCCAGCACCTTATTCACTGTGCCAGCAGCCAGGACTATGCTTTGTCTTTTGATTGGTGCATTTAATACATTTACATTTAAGGCTATTATTGACAAGTACCTACTCATTGACATTTTCCCCTTTTGTACCTATGTTCCTCCCTGTCTTTCTCAGTTTCTTCTTCTTTTTTTTTTTTTTTTTTTTTTCTTCATCAATGTGTGGTTGCATTTCACCTGCCTCCAGCCACAGACCTGACTGGAGACCTGGTTTACAACCTTGTTATGTGCCCTGGCTGGGGAATCGAACCTGCGACCTTTGGGTTTGCAGGCCGACGCCTTATCCACTGTGCTACCAGCCAGGGCTTCTTCATGTTTTTAAAGCAGACCCTTTAGCCTCTCTTGCAATGCTGTTTTGATGGAGATGAATTCTTTTAACCTTCTTTTGTCTGGGAAACCCCTTATTTCACCTTCAATTTTGAGTAAGAGCTTTGCTGGATAGAGTATTCTTTGTTGCAGGCCTTTGTTTTTCATTACTTGGAATATTTTTTTGCCATTTCCTTCTAACTTGTAGTGTTTACACTGAAAAAATCAGCTGATAATCTTATTGGTGCCCCCTTATATATTATTAGTTGCTTTTCTCTTGCTGATGTTTACATTCTCTCTTTGTCTTGAAAATATGCAATTTTAATTATGGGTCTTGAATTGGGCCTGTTTGGTTCACATTCATTGGAACCCTCTGTGCTTCCTGAATTTGAGTGATGTTTTCACTCATCAAGTTACGGAAGTTTTCTGTTATTACTTTTTCAAACAGGTTTTCTATATCTTGCTTCTCTTCTCCTTTTGGTATCATTATGATATGGATATTATTGCATTTCATGTTGTCCTGCAGATCTCTTAAAACCTCTTCATTCTTTTTCAGTCTTTTTTCATTATGTTGCACTGTCTGGGATTTTTTTCCAGGTTGTCCTCCAACTTGTTGATCCGATCCTCTGCTTTCTCTAGCCTGCTATTGATTCCTTTTACTGTGTTCTTCAATTTGGAAATTGTATTCTTTATTTCCTCCTGGCTCTTATTGATAGTTTCTATGTTCTTTTTGATGCTGGTGTAGCTCTCAGTAAGTTCCTTGTAGCTTCCCTGGAGTTCTTTGTCATTCCCCTGGAGTTGTTTTTAGTTAGTTAGTTAGTTAGTTTGTTTGTTTTTTGAGCTCATTGAGCTTCTCTATCATCATTATTTTGAATTTCATATCTGATAGTTTGTTTGCCTCTATTTCATTTAGCAGTCATTGTGGGGATTCCTCCTTTCCTTTTGGTGATGGATTATTTCTTTTTTTCCCCATTTTAGTTGGTTTTTTTTGTTCATTTTTGCTTCTTAGATTGGGCTTTTTTGAATTCCTATTTTTGTGGTGTGACCTTCTGTTGTGTAGAGGTGCACTTTCTTTACCTCCTGGGTTCACCTCTGGTCACTTCAGATCATTCCATAGTTTGGGCCTAGTCAGCTTATTGTAGCCAACAAGATATCCACTGCCTTTGTCTGTGCCTTCAGTTTCTTTTTTCTTTTTCTTTTTTTTAAATTTTATTGTTGTTATATTACATCCATCCCCCATTTTTTTTTACATATTTAATTCTTTGATTTATTCTAAAACTACTCTGCAAAGTAGACATTAGCATCATCACATCCTCATGTTTTGATACACAGAGAAACAGATGCAGAAAAGTTAAGTGACTTATTTTTTGTTTTTGTTTTTTTTAAAGATTTCATTTATTTTTAGAGAGAGGGGAAGGGAGAGAGGCAGAGAGGGAGAGAGATATCAATGTATGGTTGCCCCTCACCTGCCTCCAGCTACAGACCTGGCCGGAGACCTAGCTTGCGACCTGGTTATGTGCCCCGGCTGGGAATCGAACCAGCGACCCTTGGGTTCACAGGCCAGCATCTTATCAACTGTGCCACCAGCCAGGGCTAGTGACTTGTTTTTTTTTGCACTTTTTTTTTTTAAATTGTTGTTGTATTACATCCATCCCCTTTTTGCTCCCCTCTGTCCCCCTCCCCACCCACCCATTCCCCCAAAGTCAATCCCACCTGTTGTCCATGTCCATGGTTCCTTTATACTAGGTTCTTGTCTAAGCTGCTCCCCTTCCTTGCCTCTGCCTCCCTCCTCCCCCAACCCCTTTCCCCCTGACCACTGAAGGCCTATTCGTTGTATTCATATACTTGGTTCTGTTTTGCTTGTTGTTAGTTTTGCTCATTATTGTCCCGTAATGGGTGAGATCATATGATATTTGTCCTTCACTGACTGGCTTATTTCACTAAGCATAATACTCTCCATTTCCATCTGCCTTCAGTTTCTAATCCAATTAATCTGTGATCAGCCACCAGGCACCACTGGGCAGGGCAGATTGATTCCAATAGGTGGGGCTATGATGTCCCTTCAGACGGGTGCTGCTTGGTTAGGGTAGTCTGCCTGTGGTGTGGGGGATGAGTCAGAACTGGGACCCCATTGGCTGTTCCCTCATTTCTCTTCTCAAAGCCACAGCTCCAAGCTCTCTTTAAGCATCTTTAGTTCACTGTGCCCTCCCTCTGCTGGAGCCCAGGGTAAGTGGGTGCCAATGTACTATATTTTCGCATGTGGTCACTTTAGTAATCTCTGTCTCTAGCTATCTCAGGCTAGCAAACCATGCTGCTTTTTGCTTTTCACAGCTGAATGCTGCTTCATGCTTATCTGTGTTGCTGCTGTAGGCAAGGAATCCCAGCTGGGGGTTTAGAACCCACCCTTCTTATGTGGAACCACCGACTCTGTTCCTTTGGCTGCCGCCTGTCAGAGCTCAGCAAGCCCTCTTGTATCTCTGCACTTCCTACCAGTCATGTTGTGATGAAGCGACCCCTTCTGTTCTGTCTGTAGTAATAAGGTTTCTCTCCAGCTGGTGTACTGTTGGTTATTCCAGATTATTTCTCCTCAATTAAGTTGTAATTCCAGATTGGTCCTGGAAGGAGATTGGTGTAGCTCCACTTACTCCTCTTCCATCTTGGTCCCCCAATGTTGACTTTTTTTAAAAAAAAAATTATTTTATTGTTGTGTCCAACATTGACTTTTGAAACATAAATACTTTACAATTTGTATAAAAATTAAACAAAATATTGTAAAATCTGAAACAGAAGCACACAGATAAAATGTTAGTTAAAGCAATTAGTTCAAATATTAGCCCTGGCTGGTATGGCTCAGTGGATTGGTGCTGACCTGCCAACCCAAAGGTTGCTGGTTCGATTCCCAGTCATAGCACATAACCAGGATGCAAGCCAGGTCTTCAGCCAGGACCTTAGCTGGAGGCAGGTGAAAGGCAACTATACATTGATGTTTCTCTCCCTTTCTTCCTCCCTCCCTGCCCTTCTTTCTGAAAATAATAAATAAAATCTTTTAAAAACTACATAAAATTTGACCATTTCCTCCAACAACTTTTTTCATCTATATGTTCAAAGCATAGTCTCATTTTATCTTGGAGTCCTATAATTGCCTGATTTAATCTTATCCTTTGAAAAACATGTACTGTAGTCCAAAGTTACTATAATTCAACTGTAACAATAATAAGATGGTTTGTAATTTTTTTCTCCATATATTTGAAATTTCATTCCAATCCTAGTCAGAAAACAGATAAGATTAACAACAACAACAAAAATAGTAAAAATGGAGAAGATACAAAGTTTCTAAAATCTTACAAAGTTCTTGTAAGGTTTATTTCTGATCTATAATTTTGGTTATTTTTTTTCCCTGGCCTTCTTTCATGGTCACTACAAGCCTGGATACTGCCACCCCAATCCCATTTTCCTTTCATGGTTCTGTCCACCTGGTCACAGCCCCATCTCCTTCACCTTCACCTCCTACACAAAAACCTATATGCCTTGTCTTTCATAACGGTTCCAGTGTTTAAGACAAGTCTGAAGGGAGGGGTTAGGAGGCATAGTAGATATAAATAGTCACTGTTTAGGTATTACTCAGTCTAAAATGAATAATTTCTATTCAGCCTGCTTCCTCTTCACATAGCAGAAGCAATCATTGAAAATTCTCTCACTTGTACTTGGGGAACAAGGTTGTTTCATTTCTTATTTGTGTACTTCACACTTCCTAATAGCCCTTCACCTAATATACCTTAGTTGGGCTTGGTGAAATAAATTAATTTCCTACAGCATGGAGGAATCTTGGGCAGAAACTACACTTAAAAAGGTAGCTAGATGGAGAGGAAGGGTGGGAGAGAGAGAGAAAAAGAGAGAAATTGTATGTGCGTGTGTGTGTGCCTGGCCTTGTTCTTTGGTTCAGTTTGATGGAATTAACCATATCTGGATGTTTCTTCTAAGTTTCACATTTGAATTCCTTTCTTTCTTTTTTTTTTTCTTTTAATTTTATTGTTGTTGTATTACATCCATCCCTTTTTTTCTCCCCTCTGTCCCCATCCCCACCCACCCTTTCCCCACAAAGTCAATCCCACCTGTTGTCCATGTCCATGGTTCCTTTATACTAGGTTCTTGTCTAAGCTGCTCCCCTTCTTTGCCTCTGCCTCCCCCCTCCCCCCTACCCCTTTTCCCCTGACCACTGCAGGCCTATTCCTTGTATTCATACACTTGGTTCTGTTTTGCTTGTTGTTAGTTTTGCTCATTATTGTCCCGTAATGGGTGAGAACATATGATACCTGTCCTTCACTGACTGGCTTATTTCACTAAGCATAATA